>SNQJ01S0146790.1:0-23857 GCA_010110895.2 Picea sitchensis | reverse complement strand
GGAAACATATTTGAGGTGTTTTTCCTCGAAAAATAAAAATCAGTGGGCTCAATGGTTACCCCTAGCTGAATGGTGGTACAACACTTCATACCACACAGCTACACACATGACTCCTTTTGAAGTGGTATATGGAAAAAATCCACCTTCAGTTCTCTCATACTTAAATGGTGTCTCGAAGGTCCATTCGATTGACCAAACGCTTACCGTTCGAGAGGCTATTCTCTGTACCCTCAAAGAGAATTTGGTCATGACACAAAATTGCATGAAGCAACAAGTAGATCATGGTCACTCTGAACGTCAATTTGCAGAAGGGGATCAGGTGTTTCTTCGACTGCAATCTTACAAGCAAAATTCCCTCAAGGTTGAGCTTTGCCAAAAGCTAGCACCCAAATTCTATGGTCCTTATATAGTTCTCAAGGGTGTGGGGCCGGTGGCCTATCAGTTAGCTTTTCCTAGTCATTCTAAGCTACATCCTATTTTTCATGTTTCATGCTTAAAGAAGGTGATTGGAACTAAGTGCCAAATTCAAACCAACCTTCCCAAGCTAGCCGAAGAAGGATCCATTTGGCTATAGCCACAAGAAGTTTTGGACCAACATGAGTGTCTCCTGTGATAGAGAACCATCAAGGAAGTGTTAGTCCAGTGGAAAGATACAACTCCAGCAGATGCCACTTGGGAACCAACTACCATTCTGCAGCAGTTTCCACATCTTAAGCCTTGAGGACAAGATTGTTTTTAAGGGGGTGTACATGTTAGGGTCCTAACCCGCACATAGGTAGAACAATATATTCAGATGTAATAAAGGTCAATATTAATATGGACTTTCAATAAAATAGAATAAGTCGAATGTAAGAATACCTAATATAAGCTTCCACTTCTAGAAGGATCTTCCTCTATATACTTCTTTTGATAGACATATTTAGTATAAATAGGAGTCGAAGGTATGAGAACCCTAGCTTGGATATTATTGTAATAGAGCTCTGCTCAACTAGAGGTTTCCCCCTCGAAGAGGCCTGTGAACATTGCTTTTGGAATCAAAGTGTTATTTCTGTTTTTATTCTTATATCATTTCAGTGCTATTGTGGTGATTGTTGTGGTTATATTGTTGTTATTTTTCCATTTCTAGCATTTTATTTTTGTTCTTCATACTTTTTATATCTGGTATATTACAATATGTAATTAATCATGATTGGTGACTGCCATGCAATGGCATGTAGTTATTGTAAATAATGTTTAATTGTAAATTCTAAAAATAGGTTTTGGGGTGAATCCTTAAAGTAATGGCCATGATACCACTAGGGGAAAGACTAAACGAACCTAGAGAGGACTTCCTCATGATAAAGAGGATGCAATCCTCCTTGTTGAGAATATTTGATTTTGGGAATATTAAGATATTCCCTTTAACTCTTATTTCAAAGAAAATCAGTTAGTGAGAAGGGGCTAGTGACTGAAAACCAACCACCCTCAATGAATACAGGTATGGGAAGACCTGTCTAGGACAACTGAACTGACATCCAAATATACCACAAAGTACCATCCCTACAACAAAGATTGACCACATGGGTTCCTTCTAAGAGAAGGAGGAGGACAGGTCCAAAAACTTCTTTTTTGGAGGTGTGCAAGAGAAGACAGGGAAGACAAAGAAAAAATTTCACAACTAAAGGAGGCGAGGAGCTTTGAGTTAGAGACAACCTAAGAAAAAGAGAAAGGATGCAAGAGAAAAAGTGCAGAGAGTTTCCCTAGTGGTATCATGGCTTGGCATGAGGGCAGACAGAGTGCTAAGAGTGAATTCCTTTGAGCCTATAGTTGGATGGAAAGGAAACCACCCACACTGAATTGGTCGGCTAGCTATGACTTGTAACAGATAATAAATGTTTGTGTTTTGTATGATTAAATAAATGAATGATTGATTGTTGTATTTTATGCCTGGATGTATGATTCTACGACACAGATATAATCATGTTCCATTTACCATTTTTTGTACTTAAATAAAAAATTAAGGGTTAATGTTCCCAATTGTGTGTATATATGTATGCCTCATTAATGGATTTAATATCATTACATTTGGAACCTTTATATTGGCATGATAATGTATTATAAGGGAATTGTATGTATTTCACACATGAACAATAGAAATCTCGTGCTTTACCCTGAATGATAAGAATGTTTTGAACTGTCTGAAAATAAAGAAAGTAGACATGTGAACAAGATTCCTTCTGGCACAACAACTTATTAGATGTAGTGGGATTCTTTCAAAAAGGATCTAGTCGGAAAAATTAAGAAATGAATGATACTTTATGAGAGAGACAAATTGTTGTGATATTCATTAAAAGTTAAAATAACTCAAATTATCACTTGTGTATTGTTGTATGCATGATGAGTCTCAGTATTCATTGATCCCTAAGTTGGGATTTAATCTCATCCATCCAAAGATGGGTTGGTTACCCATCATAGTTTCGTGCAAACCTATGTGAGAAACAATAACCATTGATCTAGTGAATAGGGTCAATATCAACTATCCATAAATGTGCTAGTACCCACCATTAGATCACAGTGTTGAGGCTATATCATTCGTAGAGTTTGGTAACCAAGCTCAGGAGGTGGTTCTGCGACCCGAGGCATCGGAGCATCGGTTTATACTTAGAAATATTCCAGGGGGTTTCACAACCCGGGGCATCGAAGCGTCAGACCCTGGAATATTTCTAAGTATAAACCCTTTGGAACTTCTTGATATGCCAATGTCTGGGGACCAAGGTTCCAACCCATGGATCCATACTTTGTTACCTATGACCAAAGGAGAGTGATATGGTGATGTCATCATGACATGGAATGAAAACGTGGCAGCTAGGTTGTCACTGGGGTGACACTTTTCAACTCTTGGTTTATAGATGACTAGAGTGTGGGCATTGTTAGGATCGAACCTTTGTATCATCACCCTTGTTTGTTGATCATCGGATATGAGGTCTAAGGAAATATCGAACGTCGATCTAATATATAATCTCATGAATGGTCCAACACCCCTGGGTATTGAATAATTGGACCTCTAAATATTTCCAAGGCCCAACCCTTTGGAAACCTTGAAGCATGATTTTCGGTGAACAGGGTCCCTACACAGGGTTCCATTCCTTTTAACATATATATGTGTGTGTGTGAGAGTGCATGTGAGAGAGAGAGAGATGAAGGCAACATCACATGTGACATGGGATCCATGTGGGTAGATAAGAGGTCAAGGGGTTGGAACTTGGAAATGTTTCATTAGCTGGTGGACCAAGCGTGGGGAAAGACTAGGCATGGAGGCCTCATATTAAACTCCACTAAATCCTTAGTCATAGGATATTGAAGCCTAGATATCTTAGTTGTATATCTTCGTGGAGAAAATTCCATCATACCCCGATCCACAGGAATTTTAGTGTACATGACACCTATAAAGAGCCACAATCCCAATATCTGCGGTCATATAGTGGTGACACGTGTCCTCACGAGGGATAGATATACACCGTAGATTTAATAGTAAAGGGTCGATAGTTATAACCCTGAGATTAACCTAGTTAATCATATGATAATCACTAAGATTTATCTAGGTGGATATCGGTGGCCACCCACCTTTTCCGACTGGCTCAAAACAATTTTCTGGCAATTTTGGCAATTTACTATTTTTAGCAGGTTTTAACATCCGAGGCCATTTTGAGGGCCTAAATGAAAGTTTTTTGAGATATAGGTTCTCAATGATAGCTGAACTGAATCTCCTCGACGATACCTTTCCAACGAGCTATCGCACTCCTAAAACGGAGATCGTATGCAAAAGTTACGACCCCGGGAAGTTGATGTACTAACTTACCCAAACGGGGCCCACATAACTTTTGGCGCTTCATTTCCTAGGGTTAGGTTTTTGGATGTCTATGACTATTGGCATTCTCGTCTATTGTAAAAATGCCTCTAGAGCCTCATTTTTATCATCTTCTCACAGATGCGAGTAGCTGCCACATCTCTTCTCAGAGATAAACTACCAGTGCCCTAGCTAGTTTATTTCCATTCTGTTTGTAAGCACATTTCAGTCATTTGTTATTAATGAAATGAAGTCTTATTTCCGATGAATCTCTATGTTTATGTGTATTTCTTTATTTCATTGTGTTCCTACATAAATCCAGATCAGTGGTATCAGAGCGTTCTGCTCATTCTCGATCCTTCTTTGCATGTCCCCAACGAGATCAGGGTATAAGGAGTTGGGGCTCGATCTGGTTGAACCTTTGCGAGATCAGCCTCGCAAACCCCGATGACCGCCCATGGGGGAAGAAAACAAAGATGAGGGAGCAGGAGATCCTATCAAAATGTTGCTCAAGGAGGCCCTCGAGAAACAAAGGAACACGATGATGGACAACTTTTCCCAGATTCTTCAACGGATTCCGACTGGCGGTGCATCGACATCCAGAAGCCACTCTGGAGGTGACACTCCTTTTAAGGTACAAGTAAAATTTGACATTCCCATATTTGACGGCCAAATAGATGCAGATTTCGTAGATAGATGGTTGAATCTGTTAGAAGGATATTTCTCGGTTCATGAGTTTTCCGATCAAGAAAAGATTATTTTCGCACTCCTCAAAGCCGACCCCATGTCAAGGACTGTTGGGAAACATACTCGGAGCAAGAAGGCGAGGGAGAAACCTCTTTGTTATCGGTCAGCCCACTTGGAATTCTTTCCTAGACGCCATCAGGAACAATATTATCCCATGAGAGCTATGAGGACAAATACACACAATACAGCGGACTGCTTTGCGTGACAAGGGATAGATGTGCATGAAAAATTCTGAATCATTTTAATACCCTATATGCATAGGATTGGGTATCAAACATTGAGGAGAAAAATTTGGTGGTGTTAAAAGTACACGCGGTTATGCATAGATACATTCGAGAGTAAATAGAGTTCCTTGACATCTCCTCACTTGGTTTGGCATACCAATATGTTACCAAGATTGAGCAAAATTTCAAACAAGCGAGAAGAAGCGAGACTTTGGGTCTGCGAATTAGAAGCATGGAAAAGGTACTCCCAAACTGCAATACAAAGGACCAAGACAAGGTGGATCAGCCCAAGATAACCCACCAAATACACAAACAAAGAAAAACACCACAAACTAAAAAGGAACCACGAGGGAAGTGGTGTGAGTTCCATAAGAGCTCACCCACAACACAAATTAACCGAGACCAGCGGTCAGCGGTAGTGAGGTTGAAGACTTACGGAGATCCGGATGCATGCTCCGACTACGAATGAGAACAGGGAATGATAGGGGAAGAAGATTATCGATGTCGACTAGCATGCATTGTTACCACCCTGCGAATATCGAGGAAGGAGGAACGGAGAGATCGGAGAGTGAAGCGTCTCTTCCATTCCCAAGATGTGGGTAAAAGTTTACATTGCGATTCATTTAGAAACGATGGAGCGGAAAAGAACCTCATCGATAAGTCGTGTAGAAGCACCAACCATAGCACCTACAACCATACTCCATTGGGTGGTTGCACCAAGGGCGGGACCTCAGCGTCGGTCGGCGATAATAAGCCTTCGCTACAACATCAAGCCCTTCGCGAATGAGGTATTATGTGACATAACTCCTCTTGATGTTTCTGATGAATGTATTATTAGATTGCGGGCGACATGTTTTGTATGAGTCTGGGCCTCGTGCTATTATTATCACTTGGGAGGCGGATACGGATAGAGATATAGCACCGCCTACCGCCATCTCTTTGGTTACTATATAAAACGATGTAGTAAGCTCATTTCCAAAACCAGATTTTTTTTTTCCTGATGATTCACCCTCGGGGAAAGCGGAAGATTGTGGCCATGACCTCCAAACAAGGCCCCGATGTACGAAAACAACAAATGGATAAGATGGTGGAGTATGGGGACATATTCACCTCCCAGCGAGGAATACCCTCTATGCTTGCGGTCAAGCACCCCATGGAGTAGGCCGGTGCGGTACGCCCAATGGACCCATATATATCCAGTGGCTCTATCACGGAGAGATGTGAAATCAAAGAGGCGGTCGGAGCTATTCGCGAAAGGTCACATCCGGCGGTTCATGCATGCGTGAGCTTGGGTGTACTGGTCGAGAAGAAGGATGGGACTTGGAGACTTTGCATTGGTGATTATGAACCTTGTTCAAGATCATTCGAATAGGTGCACGATCCACAGTTGATGACCTTACGGATTAGCTCAGGGGGTCAAAATATATTTCGACAGATCGACTTGAAGTGGGTACGAACAATGAACCGATGTGTGGAAAGATTGCATTCAAATCCAAAGGGCTGGAATGGTTGGTCATGCCTTTGGTTGACTAATGCCCGCAACCTTCCTTGATTCAATGGATGATTGACATCCTGCGGCCATTCCTGCCAACTCGATACGTAGTGGTGTACTTGGATGACATTATTATATACTTGACCAGACTTGGGAAGAACACCTCCACTTTATATATAGGCGGGTCCTCAAAACAACTACTGACCTTACAAGTTGTGCCTTATTTTGGAGAAAATATGCACTTTGGCATAACCAGTTCGGTGTCGGGATACATTATTGATGGTAAGAACATGGATCCATCAAAGATCAAAGTCATTTGGGATTAGCCAACCCCAACCACCCTAACCTGGATCTCCGTAGCTTTGGAGTCTTGCCAATTTTTATCATAGGTTTTTGTTGGGATTCTCATATCACTTGGCCCTTGAGTCAAGTCACCAAAGGGAGACTAAAAATAATTCTTTGGTTTGAATCTCTTGTGAGAGGAAGGCATTGGGGAGTTGAAACATAAGCCTACACTCTACACCGGTGCTCCACGATTACCGGTTACAATACCATTTGAGATCAAAGGCGATGCCTCGACTGTATCTTGTTAGGGTGGTCGCCACTCAGCACGGGAAATCGGTGGCATATCATAGTGAGACTGCTGACGGTCAGGAAGTATCACCTGACAAAGAAATGTATTCCATTAATGGGGCTTGTGCCGACCCAATGGAAGCATTACATTTGGGGAAAGGAAGCGGTCATCCACACAAACCACCAAACCCTGTAGTTCCTTCAAACTAAAGGAAGTTCGCGAGCGATATATATCAGTATGGTCCACATACACACTTATGATTTCATTTGAACATTAAATTTACAAAAAGTGACACCAATAATGTTGCGGATTACTTTCGATCGACCACCCATCGTGCCAGAAGCTAACCATAGTGATCAACTCTTTTGGGCACGAGACTTTCGATTGGGCGCTTCTCTACACAAGTGATCCGAGGTGGCATGGCCACACATACAATACCTCTTGGAGGAAATAGAGTTCCCAATTTTCACCTCCAAGATACCCTGCTTTGTCACTTGGGACACCTTTGTGTTTCTCCAAGCGAAGAACCAAGATGATTTTAGAGGTGCAGTCGAGGTCGCTGGGCATTTCGGGTTCGAAAATGCGTATTGGCAGTACTGCAAAGTATTTCTATTGGCCAGTTCTTCGAAGAGATGTCGGGAAGTACATCAAGTCCTATACTGCTTACGCCATTGCCAAACCGACCACCACCATCAAACCAAGGCCTCTATACTCCACTTCCTACCCCAGTCGACCTTGGGAATCCATCTCTATGGATTACATGTCGGAACTTCCTTCTACTAAGCATGGAAAATGACTGACTGTGTGTTTTTTGCAGCGTGGTCGTCGACCGATTCTCGAAGATGTCCGTTATGATGGCCTGCAAGAATATCACAACAGAAACCCACAAAATCTTCTTTGAACGAGTGTGGGTACACTTTGGGATCCCACAGTCTATCATCGAATCAAGACAAAGGTCTTCACTCAGTACATTTTGGTCCAGCCTCTGGTCGATGTTGGACGCCAATCTCACCAAATCCACTTCCATCCGCAAACTGAAGTGGCCAGACAGAAGTCGTCAACCGAATGATCGTACACATTTTGCGCATGTACATTCAAAGCATCCACACACATGGGGTGAGATCCTTCCTTATTTACAACATAGCTACAACCAGGCTCTCCATGAGCTCAACAACCACAACCCCTTTCAAGTGGGCTTAGGATTCCCCAGCCGCTTTATTTCCTTAATGGCTACTCAGGAAGATTCAACTCAAGTCCAGTCTGAGGCAGATAAGGAAAACAACTTCGAGGCGCATTCAACACATCCGCCAACGGGTTCATGACATCTTGGATAGAGCCAATGATACGCAAGTACAAGCAACGACATGATCAACATCGGGTGCCACCTGGAACTTATGTGGCACAAAGAGTGTGGCTGCGAGAACGCCTTGCTGGACCCCCACCGCAAGCTTCGTCTGCTTCGATAGACCCATACCCTCACACCAAGGCTGTGGGAAAATGCCTTTGAAGACTCAACATTCCACCGATGTGGGTCTGCACCAGTGTTCAATGTGGATTCCACCGGCCCTACTTTCCACCTCTACTATAGACGTATCCGACATGTTAGAACAACTCACACCAACAAAGTTAAATCTGGACTACATGGAACAAGCCCGAGGCCCGTCGGATCATGGATACCGCAATGATCAAGCGCAGAAAACAAAGGATACGATATATGAGTTGTCAAAGCGAGATTGGCTCTTCCCCACGCAGAGCAAATGGCTCACGGGGACCAAGCCATTTGAAGTTTCCTCATCGCGGAGGAGACTCAGCGCGGACCATTGCTTTCTGGAGGATTGATCCATGTGGATGTTTGTGGCCACCCACCTTTTTTTCAAATGGCTCAAAACAGTTTTACGGCAATTTTGGCAATTTACGCACTATTTTTAGCGGGTTTTAACTTCGGGGCCATTTTGAGGGGCCTAAATATAGAGTTTTTGAGATAGGGTTCTGTGATAGGCAGAAATGAATCTCCTTGACAATACCTTTCCTTGTGAGCTATCACACACCTAAAAGCGAGTCATTATGCAAAGTTACGACCCCGTGAAGTTGGTGTACTGACTTACCGAAACGGGGCCCATGACTTTTGGCTTCGTCTCTAGGGTTAAGGTTTTGGATGTCTATATTTGTTGGCATTCTTCGTCTCTGGCAAAAGAGCCTCTAGAGCCTCATTGTAATCATCTTCTCACCGGATGCGGTAGCAACCACATCTCTTCTGAGATAGCTACCCGGTATAGCTAGTTTATTTCCATTGTTTGTAAAGCACATTTGTTATTAATGAAATGAAGTGTTTTTTTTTTTTTTTTTTTTTTTTTTTTTTTTTTTTGTGTATTTATGTATTTCATTTGTGTTCCTACATAAATCTGGATCAAAGATTGTGTTAATTAATAATCTCATAGTCTTCAGGATGCTGGGCACCAGACATTTCTCGTAATTCAATGATTACCCTAGTGGTAATCTCATGGGATTAACATAATTAATTACCTCATAATTCTCGGACGGAGGACCTCTTGGGTTTGATCCTACAAGAGGTTGATAAGAGGTCGAGACCCTGATGTCCACAATTATCTAGTCACACCATGTGTCATGACATGAGTGGTACCACATGGCATGACGAGTAGTCTACATGTCATGGCATTGAGTGGTTCCACATGTCGCTGACATGGTGTAATTCTACTTTGTATGTAGCGTGGTTCCACATGTCGTAATAGATTTGGCATTTGAATGAAGTTCCACGGAAAATGGGTACCACGTGTGTCTAGTGGTATGGGTTGCTAATAATGGGTAACTGGAGTGGCATGGCGACATAGACCACATGCCTAGAATTCCATCTATTTCAGATTTCCAAACCACTAGGAGGTTTTGGGGAAATGAGCCTTACAAAGAGTCAATGATAAATTCTCAATAGACCCGAGATGGAATTCTATGATGTTATTCAATGAATAAGTGGTGGACAAATTTCAACGTCCTATTAGGAGAACCTGGGTAATACAATGAGTCCTATTAGGAGAACCTGGGTAATACAATGACATGTACATACATGCCATCCCATGAGGAAGGTCCATGTGTCATGAAGTGAGTGGTGCCATGTGGCACACATATTTGACGTAATGAGATAAGGGTCCATGGTGGAAATAAGTGTTGTGTGTCAAAGAGGTACCAGAGGAACATGTCATGTGAGGTGGAAGATAGTGGTGGGGATGGCGTGTCAGAACAGGTTCCTTGTTGTGGATAGGGTCGCATATCCTAAGCACCAAATTTTGGTGGATTGGACCTTTTGGGATATACAAGTTAGTAAAAGGGCCAAGGTCCTGAGATTATCAGGTTTGGGGTCTCGAGGTACCACAGTCCTGAAGACCCATAGACAAGTGTCATTGTTTGGTGAAAGAGAACCTCAAGAGAATTGTGAAGCATAATGTTGTGCATGAGGAAGGCCAGGGCCTAAAATGTCAAAAGTCTATTGGCCATCTAGAAGGTTCCATGCTAGCACCATGTCGATGCACAATCAACAACAACACCTTGTAGGAAGGAGACTTTAATTCCATGTAGGATGGGTATGATGATGTGGAGCCATGTGGATGCAACATGGAAATAATGAGACATTTGGCCAATAAATACCTAAAAAATTTAAAGGGACATAAAGTTTTATCTAGATCTTTGTTTTGAGCAAACTCACTGTCATTGAATATGTAATTTCAATGACATGTAATTTGAATAAATTGTATTTGTTTTGAGCAAACTCACTGTCATTAAAAATCTCTTGACGACTAGAAGACGATGGTGCCCTTTTTAAATGGATTCGAGTAGATTCAAAAAAAATAAAAATTTAATACCCCATCCCTTAAAAGGGTACTTAGATGTTTCGGTGTGTTACACATCATAGTATATCTCTAGGCCCAATGTTTCCCTTCTAAGTGACAAGGAAAATATGAGGGGTCGAAATTCACCCCTTGGAAAATTTTCCAGTTTGTTTCCAAAAAATGATTCACCAATTAAGTTTTATATCATAGAATTATTTTATTCTAAAAATCACCAAAAAATTCTAGAAGTTATATAAAATCCTTAGAAATTTTAACACTTTTACAAAAAATATTTCGAAACATTTTATGGTTGGCATTTTAAGAATTAGTAAGTTTCGCTAAGATTCCTATTTTAATGTAAGTATGGATGCTTAATATTTTCCTTGATTCTCACATATCTCGCAACAAACATTACTGCACTTGACATCACATTAAGAGATACCTCATTATTGGTGACACATTGTATCATCGAAGGATTAGATTTATTTTACATAGATGGGTGACTCATGAGGAGGATGGAAATATCCTTAATGATTGTTACAGTAGATATTACGTGGATCATGTTTCTAGATTGAAAACAAATCAAAATAGATTGTGTGTCAGATATTTTTGGGATTTCATTTTTCAAATATTGTTTTGAAGCATTCAAGAGAACTCACCCATGAAATCTATTTACAAAATAGATGCACACTTATCAATCTCCTTTATCCTATTGTCCCCGTTGAACCCTTTTCCAAATGGGGGACTCATTTGACAATGTGTAATCCGAAGTTTGTAAAAATTAATAGATACATTATCATTTCAGAATGTGTAATCTGAATTTTGTAAAAATTAATAGATACATTATTGTGGGCATATGTTACTTTACTAAGTGTCTAGAGTACATTCCTTCATTCAAAAATAATGGTGAGACAACATTACTATTCATATACATTCATATCATCGTTAGGTTTGATGTTCCTACGTAGATTGTCATTCATGAAGGAAATAATTTTCAAAATATATCATCATAAAATTGGCATATAAATTGGGGTTCTTATAGGAACCCCTACTAACCTTAGGTGAATGGGAAAGTAGAATCCATAAACAAGGTTTTGAACACCATACTCTAGATGATAATCTATAAAAGTAAATCTAATTCACATTTAATGTTATTTCAAACTCTTTGGGTATATTGAACCTTAGTTAAGGCAAAAAAAAAATAAAAAAAATACTCAACCCATTCAATTCATGCATGGAGTGGAAGTAATTCTACTAATTGAGTGTTAAATTCCCTCGTTGAAGATATCCATTGAGCTCCTAACTAACATAAATTTTAAATAAGATGCCTTATTTTCATAGAACATTTTGATGAACACTATAGAGATGAGGAAACTACGAATGAGGCACATAAAAAATGTGTTAAGGCTCAATATGATAAATCTATTCATCTTTGAAGCTTATTCAAATGAGACCTAGTACTTGTTCATGGATAGAATAAAGAGGATCCACCGATAGGTAAGTTTGAACCCATGTGGCATGGTCTTTATATACTGAGGCAAGTCCTCAATAAAAGGGTTTATGAGTTAGAAAATTATAATAATAAGGTATTATATGAGAGGCCCAAAGGGATTTATCTTAAGAGGTATTTATTCCTAGGTAGTAGTTCTAGAGTGATGCCCTGGTACACGTTGTATATAAGTAGTTTGACTTTCGTTTTATTTTGTATTATTACCTTTATTTTTATTCTTCACTTATAATGATTTGACCTTGATTGGAAAATTATATTAAAGACATCCTTATATATTTGATCCATGGATGATGTTAGATTCTAGACATGAAACATTGCTTTGATAGCTTCGGTGATTTATTCTCCCACGGGCTGACTCATGAACTCAGGTGGAATTTTCCTTATTCATGTGAACAATAATTTCATTGAGATTCTTTCAAAATACATTACATATGGAATTTGGTTGATGTTTGTTAAATTGGATTCACAATTGGTAATATAGTAGTTGAATAATATTTATTACATTCATGATCCTATTCATGGAAGTATTTACGGGTGGGAATTCTAAGGAATTGGTTTGAATTTATTACATATGTTCATATCCCAAAAATGTTTAATGATGCAATTGATTGATTATATAATTATGTCTGATATTATAATTTATGGAATTGGTTTGAATTTATTACATATGTTCATATCCAAGAATGTTTAATGATGCAATTGATTGATTATATAATTATGTTTTAGATTATAATTTGTCACATTAAATCAAATCAAAACATACATGTATAAAATCATGAAATAAATGTAATCACATTAAATTTTCACATATAAGTAAAGTTGCAAAACCATGTATATATAACAAGTGTTGTGTGGCAGCTTAGTCCCTGCCGGGTCGAATTGGGAATAAATGCACGGGGATGGGAAAAAGTTACGGAGTCAAATGGAAACTGTAGCGGAGATGTGGCAAGAAGTATGAAGCACAGGTGGTATCCATGCAGTAAATGACACGTGGTCTCTAAAGTCCTATTTATTTTTTGAAAGTATATAATCTATTTTCTATATTGAAAACTTTTGTGTATTTTGTTTGTATATGTGGCAGGGAAAAAAAAGGTTATATTCAAATTAAATAAATACAATTTATTGAAATTTAGAATAGTGGAAGATAAAAATTTATGATGACATAAATATAAAAGGAGATAAAAAACAGTTTAATTTGAAATATATAAAAAAACTTCCATATTCCTAGAAATTTAAATGCATTTGTCATATAGACTGGGATTGGGGCTTCCGCGGACCATAAGCATAGTGGAAGATAAAAAATTACGAGGACATAAATATAAAAGGAGATAAAAATTAGTTTTATTTGAAATATATCAGAAAATAATATTGTCTGTTACATATTCCTGGAAATTTAAATGCGTTTGTCATATAGACTAGGATTGGGGCTCTCGCGGACTGTAACAAAAATATATACAAGAAATAGGATTGTAGAAAGAAGAAGTGGGAAACAGTAGAGTGTAATACCTGAAAAGAATAAATTGAAAGGTGTCAGTATTTGGCTAGACATTTCTATTTAAAAAAGTGGAATAATTGGGTTGATAAACAAAGCAGGATGTGATCAATATAGGATTACAGTGATGGTACATATGACTTGGTACATATGACTCATTTTTCTATTTGTTTGTTGATGCATTTTCATTGATGTCGTCGATGAATACTAGAATCCTAGAAACTGTTTGTTGCCTTTCTTCGGTGGCCTACTTCAATTCCCTTTCCAACCATTCTTTAATGTAGCTTCTCATTGGGGTGATGTTGATCTCATTTTAGATTTTTATGTTAAAAAGTTCAGTTTATAATTCCCTAAAGTTGATAGAAAGATTACGCAGAGCCTGATCAATTTCCTCATTATGTATCTAATAGTCGAATAGCCAGTTGTCGATGTCATCTTGACCATATTCAAGGATGTTGTAAAAAATTTCCAAAGACATCCCCTTAAAAATATCAACCTGTTTATCGAAGGCTTTCTTAGTTCAGGGAAATGAGTTGACGATTAAGTTGTGTTCTTGAAAGTCGTTGGTCCTTCTAGCTAAGCTCATTCTGGTCATCTCTGTGAATAATTTCTCTTTCTTTGATATGGCTTGTTCACATTACTGGACAATGAGATGCATGTTCTTCACTTTTTCTTTCCAGTATGCATTTAATTGAACGATCCAGTTTTTGGATGGGAGATATTGTTGTCTTATTCTCGTTTCTATCATGTTGTTGACAATGGTGCCAAAATGAAGGACCCTATCTAAATAGAAATGTTCCTCATCTTTTAAATACGCCTGCAAATGTTCGAGCAAATTATGTTTTTTTGCTCCGAGGGAAGTAATGATTTGTGATGTTTCCCATGCCTCAGTAATCAATTCCATTCTTTTCTTGATATTATTCTCCACATATACTCTACACGATGCGAAGAGGCTGGAGGATCATTTTAACTTGGCTCCAGGGGTGGAAGGCATGGCTATTGCCAAAGGATTGGCAAGAAATGGCATAGGAATCAAAGCTTCTTCCAATTCCTTGACCCGACCCTTCAGTCTGACATTATCAGCCTCAATTCCTCCAATTGAATCATCAAGAGCATCTCTGGTTGCTATGTGAAGTCGAAAGATATGGGACGGTCACATTTTTTCAAGGTTAACCTCTGAAGAAATTTTTCCTTTCTTATTTTCTACATCCTTTTTTTCAATAATTAACTTTTTGGACGGGCTGTCAAAAACAACAGTCTGGAACATGAAGGATTCATCTTCGTCAAAATTTTTGGCATCAGATATGTCCATTGGATGACTACGCTAGATCACATCTCTAGGTTGATGAAGGTGGCAGAATGCGCTATCCAGATCAGGCTCAAGTTCTATGTTCTCACTCTCAATTTTGGGTTGTTCCGCCTCTCCCACATTTTTTTTTCTCTTCTTTTCAACTAGAAGCTTTTGAGAAATATCAATTTTAGGGTGAGGAGGGTCGTTATATCCTCCTCCATTTTAAGAACTCTGAATTTCTCTGTTGTTGTGGTGGGTCGTTGGAGCGATGGTCCGGGATGTCATACTTTTGGGAGTGTTATCCGTCAATTGGACACTCTTCGCATCGGAGATTTTTCCCTGTTTCTTGTACAAGTTAGTGGTGCTTTGTAGTGTGTCTTGGTCCCCGGCATAAAAAATAGGAGCATTGTCATCCGTGTATTTGTTTTCGGGTAGGTTTTTTTTGAAACAATAATTTTCGAATACAAGTGTTTGTAAATTCCGTAAAAAAAAATTATCGAGGTTTAACTCTCTTAGGATTTCAGCATATCTTAGGTCCAAGTTGCTAAAATGGGCTACGATTTCGTCAATTTTGTTGATGTTTTTCAACACAAAGTCCCCGACTTTCCAAGGCAGAGGAATGAACTATTTTTTTCTCCTCTCTTGGAATAGATGCAACCAGTGGTTGTATTGCCTTGCTACTTCTGTAACAATTTTTTTTTCCGTAATGTGACATGGAAGGAGAGCATGTTTTTCCCTGGAGACAAAAATCCTTATCACAGTGTAATTATCCATATGTTCAAGTGCCCCCTTCCTATCCAAAAACCTGGTTGTCCAGTCAAATATGCGGGGAGCATCTTCTCCTAATAGAAAAACTTTGAAAACATACACAAATTCATGAAAAACCTCATAAAAAAAGTGGGAGGCCTTGTGCTTCCACAAGGCCCGGTACGAAAACGTTACTAGGTCGAATTCCCAGTTGACATTCTTTGAGAGAGACAGTTTTGGAAACTGGCAAGAATATGTTATCGCAAAAACCAAGTAAGATGGCATATAAAATTTATTCTCCTTTTTAAATATTGACATTTGGGAACATATTTCATGGGAAATTAGCTTTCCCCAATCAACAATGTCTTGTTCATTGACTATGAAATACAGAATATAAAGAGTCATCCAGGAAATAGTTGTTGTGGACTCTTGTCCCATTATTCTTGTAAACAACCAGGCAATTTCCCGGTATGGATTTAGAAATGAACTAACCTACAAGCTTATGATATCTTTAGGAACTACCATCAGGTCTTCCAAGAACTGGGGAGAGAGGTCCAACCCATTATTATGCTTTCTTAGGAACTTCTTGCAATCATATCCTTTGAACGTCAATGTTGGCTCCGACAATTGCAACATCTTGTGAAAGACCTGAGGTGAAAAAGAAATAGAAGATCGGTCCCGCAATGGAATAATTCTTATGTATGAAATAAATTTATCAGCGCACCAAGAGACCAGCTCCTTACAGTAAAAAACTTCAAGGACACAACCTACATGGAAAATCCCAGAGGTCCAAATTCCTTCATTCTAGGTGGTAGGGGATGAGTAATAAGAATATGACTTGGACCACTAGAAGTTTTGGTCCTCATGCCCAACGATTTTCACTATATCTCCACATAACTGATGTCGAGTTGATGCCATAGGTTTATGAGAACATTCGTTTTCTCTGGACGATGGTTGAAATGAACAATGGAGGCAATAATATAACTCTCCACAAATGTTGGTTTAATGCTTATGAATGGGAAAGATTCTCGATATTTTCGCTAATTAATGACAATATTTATGGGTGTTGCATGATGAGATGTTAGCAGTAAAGATTACTTATTTCATATTTAGAAGTGAGAAGGTGGAGGGTATGAAGAGAAATTAAGGATTGGAGGTTTTTTGAACGTGCCAACCCAACGACATGCGAAGGACATTTCATGATTTTGAAATCAACACTCAGAAGGCATAATATAACCCTCCACAAATCTTGGTTTAATGTGTATTAATAGGATATCTCCTTGATCCTTTAGCCCATTAATGAAAATCTATACGGTTCCTGCACGATGAGATGTTAGAATTAAAGGTCACTAATTGCATATTTAGAAACAATATATATATATAATTTTATTATAGACAAATGCGAAGGTCACAGAGATGGGGAAGAGCAGGGAAAGAATGGCAAGGTCTGAAAAGTGGTCGGACTGGATTCAAAATAGGGTTACGGAGGATACTGAGGAGAGGTGAGTGTCCAATGGTCAAATTAAATGTATCGGAAATTTTCATTGCAAAATGTATAAAACGAAAGAGAGCATGATGGGGCAGTTCAACGATCGGTTTGTATATTTGTGGAATTTCGGGAAAGTGGCTAAGTATGGAATAAGGAATTGAGGATTGAATATTTCATGAACGGACCAACCCGACGAAGCACAAATGACATTACATGATGTTTGAAATTAGCACTCAGAAGGGATAATATAACCATACATATATTTTGGTTTTATGCATATTAATGGGAGATATCCTCAAATAATGGTTTAGCATTAATGCTTGTTAGTTGCATACTTAGAAATAAGATCTTGTATATACTTTCTAATTGCTAAATGAAAAGGGTGCGGGCACAGGAAACAACGATTAGGAATTGTATATTTCTTGAACCTACTAACCCAACGATGTGCGAAAGAAATTCGAAGAAATGGCGAAGTATGGAAAGTAGACAGATGGGATTAAAAATGGGGTGACAATAGTTTCACAGGAGACATGAGGACAGGATGGTCAAATTGTATGTCTCAAAAGTTTTCAGTGCAAAATGTGTACCACAAAAGAGGGCATGATAGGTAGACTATAGTACGAAAGATAGTATGATGTGAGTTTGGTTGTAAATTTGTATATTATGGAAGTGAGTGTATTGTTTGCAGGTCACGAAACAATAGAAGTGAAATCTATAGCCCGCCTTCCTGGGAATCCATGGTGGGAGAAGTGGTTTGGTATGGAAAGGGGATGTGGTCGGTCGAAGTCGCGATATAAAATCATGAGTGTAAATGTGAACCTGAAAGTTGACCAACCTACATAGCTAGACATTTTCATAAAAAAAGACTAAGTGACGAGAAAGATAAAGTACAGGGAAAATATAAGTGAGAATTTGGTTAAGTATAGAAGACAAGAAAGAAGGGCTAATATATTTACATCTATAATAGATATTTTATTTCCTAGTAAGATCTTTTCTGCATG
The DNA here is from genome assembly GCA_010110895.2 of Picea sitchensis. Taxonomy (NCBI): domain Eukaryota; kingdom Viridiplantae; phylum Streptophyta; class Pinopsida; order Pinales; family Pinaceae; genus Picea; species Picea sitchensis. The sequence goes on along the minus strand of SNQJ01S0146790.1, from coordinate 5,625 downwards.
TTTCTGGAGAATTTATATACTTATTGCATATAATTGGAAAGAAGTGCAAAGGTGGAGGGCACAAAAAACAACAACTAGGAATTGGAAATTGTCTGAACTCGCCAACCCGACGATCCGTGGAAGATATTTCAAGAAATGGTTTTGGAAAGTGGTTGGACGAGCTTCAAAATAAATTGACAAGGGTTCCCGAGGAGACATGAGGTCCGAACGGAAAAATTGTATTGATAAGAAATTTTGAGTGCATACTGTGTAACACGAAAGAGGGTTGATGTAGAAGTATGGAAGTCAATTTTTATATCGCGGAAGCAGGGGGGTTGTTTGCAGGTCAAGGAAGACTGGAAGTGCAGTCCACCTGTCTGAGAATCCGCAAGAGAAAAAAGTCGGGTAAGTATGGAATTAGAGGCACAAAATATATTCCAAGAAATGGAGAAATATGGAAAGCAGACTCAGGAGTTTCAAAACAGGGTGAAAATAGTTCCCCAGGAGACGTGAGGACCCAAAGGTCAAATTGCAGGTCTCAGAAACTTTTTGTGCAAATTGTGTATCTCGGAAGAGGGTAAGATGTGGGAGTGTGGCAATAAATTTGTATATCGTAGACGTATTGGTGTTGTTGTGAGGCCAACGAACAATGGAAGTGCAATACAGAGCCCGAATGCCTGGTAATTCGCGATCTGAAAAGTGTCGAGGCATCGAGTGGCTAGTGGTTGGTCAGAGTTGCAATATAAAAGCACAAGCGCAAATGTGAACCTGTGAGTCGGCCAACGCGTGCATTGAGACATTTTTGGAAAAAACAAATAAGTAAGGAGAATGAGAGAGTAGAGGGGAAAAAGAAATGACAATTTGGTCAAGCATATAAGAGGCAAAAGAAGGTCCAATATATTCAAATTTGAAATAGATATTCCATTTCCTGGAAATATATTTTATATATGTTGTTGGAGAAGTTGTATACATATTGCATATACTTGGAAAGAAATATGAACATAGCGGGCACATGAAACAACAACTAGAAATTTGAAATTTCCTAAACCCGTGAACTCGACGATCCACGAAAGAGATGTCAAGAAATGGTCAAGTGTGGAAAGCAGTTGGACGAGCTTCAAAATAGGGTGACAGGATCCCGAGGAGATGTAAGGCCTCGACTGTCAAATTGAATATATGAGAACATTCCAATGAAAAATGTGTAACACAGAAGAGGGGATGATGTGGGAGTCCAGAAGTAAATATGCGTATCGCAGAAGCCGAAGTGTTGTTTGCAGGTCACAGAATAATGGAAAGTGCAATTTATACAAAGGGGAAGTGCTCGGTCTAAACGTGTGAATCCGCCAACCCGCGGACCAAGACATTTTCAGAAAAAATAAAAATGACTAAGTAACCAGAAAGAGAAACTATAGGGGATAAAAGAGTGGCAAAATAGAAAGGCAAAGGGAAATTTTCGTAAGTGGGAATTGGTTTCAAACAAGCCCCATTGTTGCAAAACCATCATTTTCTAGTAATTGTCAGCAAATGCTTTGTTGAATATTAGATTTTATTGCAACTTGTGGGAGTAAGTGTGTCCTTCATACATTCTTCCATGACTATAACATATTAACTTATGTATTTAACTTCTTGCATTATGGGTTGTTAGCATTAAATCTTAATAATTGCATGCCTAGAAACAAGAATGACGATCTTTCTACAACATTGTGATTTGGTATTGCTATGTTCTATCTACATTACAAATAGAATTTAACGTTGGTTTGAAACTATCTTAAATTCATTTTTTGTTTCCATAAAATACTGATGGATCGACACAGTGCATTGTCATATAATTTTTATATGCTCCATTTTAGAAAAAATCACCTAAGAAAACACAATATTGAATAACTACGAGACTACTGAACCATGCCAATGAGAAGAGGTGTTAAATCCATAAAATAAGCAACGACCAAGACTCCAAGGAATTTTTTTAATAGTAAATCCATTTAAAAAAAAAAGAATACTAAGCATTGTATATCTATCCTTATAAATTGGACCAAGTTATTTGGGAAAAAACATTGAACATATCTACCATAAACACAAGCACATGATCTACAACATGCAGGAGCCATCAAGATGCTCTTCAACATGCATAAAAAACTGATTACCATGATTTTTTTTTAGGAAATCCTTGCAGTATTCTCCTCTATGGATCAATATCCGATGCCCCAATCTCAATATTTCCTGAGGTGACAAATAAATAGGAGAGAGAGTCCGCAGTGGAATAAATCCTTGGCTTGAAGTAGATGAACAATAATCATGTTGTAAAATTGATAGTTCTCACAAGCTTCCCATGAGGAAGAAGAAGAAAAGCATTGCGGGGAAAACAAAATGGCTTTGAAATGAAAGTTAGGACATGCCAAGAAACTGCCTCCTCACAGTAGAAAACTTCAGGTACACAGGTTGCATGCGCAATTCCAGAGGCCCAAATTAGTCCATTCTGGGCGAAAGGAGATGAATAGTAGGAATATTCCTTGAACCAGTGGGAGTTATGGTCCTCATTCCATAAGATGCTAATTTTATATCCAGAGAACAAGAAAATGGTCCCGCAATTGAATATTTTTTTTTCTTGAAATATATCTCTATGAGCATCAACAAATCATTTCCTTACAATGAAATACTTTCGTCCAAAACATATCTATTGGACCTCTGGAATTCCTAATTTCAAGCTACTAAGTGGCTATTGCGTTCAATGTCAGTTTCTTTTCTGAAACTCTTTCTTTTGGTGTTTCCAGGACCGTCGTCATCGAGCCGGGAAGTACCGCCCATTATGGTTGATTTCAATTTGGGCGCAGGAGTGGGAATAGTCTCTGCATTTCCATCATCCATTTCTGTATCATCCTCCATCAGATCAACTTCTTCCAGCTCGAAATCCATAGCATCAACCTCTGCACCATCCATCAATGCAAGTGGGCAGGTTGTCTAAGCAGGTAGGGTTGCCTTGGAATTCTTTATCTTGAAATATATCTGTCATTGCACCAACAGACCATCTCCTTTTTTTCTCCTGGGCAGAGGGAGATGACTAGTAATAATATGTCTTGGAATACTGGAACCTCTGACCATAATGCCCGAAGGTGTTTTCTCTATCTGGACAAAACTGTTGTGGAAATGTTGCCATAAGTTAATGAGAATTTCCATTTGCTCCAGACGATGTTTGAAATGAAAACTGTAGAGGGATAATATAACCCTCCACAATTCTTCGTCTAATGTGTATCAATGAAATATCTCTTTGAGACTTTCATTGATCAATGAAAATCTCAAGGGTTTGTGCATAATGAGTTGTAACCATTAAAGATTACTAATTACATATTTAGAAAAAAGTGCGAAGGTGGCAGTGACGGTGAAGAGAGATTAAGAATTAGAGATTTCTTAAAGGCGCGAATTGACCGACACATGAAAGAGATTGCATCATGTTTGAAATGAATACTTGGAAAGGATAACACTCTTATCTGCAAATATTGGTTTAATTACTGTTAATGACAAATCTTATCTAGCCTGCCAGACATTAATGACAGTCTTAATGGTTCCTACACTATGAACTACTAGCATTAAAGCTTAATAATTGCATATCTAGAAAGAAGTACCAAGGTAGAAGGGATGGCGAAGAGCGAGTAATCATTGTACATTTCATCAACCTGCCAACCCATGAAACAGATTCCAATAAATGCCCAAGTATGGAAAGAGATCGAACAGGTTTCAAAAAAAGGGTCACAAGATATACCCATGAGACATGAGGGGCTGATGGTCAAATTGTATGTCACAATGACAAATTTTGGCCATCAATTTGTATATCGTGGAATTTTGAGTGATGTTTGTACATAGGGGAACAATGGAAGTGTAATGTTGAACAAGAAACTTGTATATTGCAGAACTTCGGGTGTTGTATATAAAAGCAGGAGACAATCGAAAAAAGGACACAATCGAAAAAAGTACCAAGTAAAAAGAAAGTGAAAGAAAATGAGATAAAGGGGAATTTATTTGCTAATTTGTAGATCATGGAAGTCTGGGTGTTGTTTGTATATGGTGGAACAATGGAAACGCAATGTTGAACCCACCTATTCAGTAAACCGTAATTCAAAAAGTTTGTTCAATATGAAACATGGAAGCAGTTGGTAAGTCTGGTGATATAAAAGTAACAATGGAAATCTAAAGACGTGAATCCACCAACTCTTGCTGGGTGTTGTATATAAAAGAAGTAGACATTCAGAAAAAGGACCCAATCAAAAAGAGGACCAAGTAAAAAGAAAGAGAAAGCAAATGAAATGAAGAAGAATTTGTTTGCTAATTTGTATATCATGGAAGTTCGGGTGTTGTTTGTAACTAGCGGAACAATGGAAACACAATGTTGAACCCGCCTATCCGGGAACCTGTGATTCAAAAAGTTTGTTCAATATGAAATGGGGAAGCAGTCGGTAAGGCTGGTCATATAAAGGTAACAATGGAAATTTGAATACGTGAATCCGCCAACTCTTGCACCTAGACATTTTATGAAAAACGAGTAAGTAACCAGAAAGGGAAAGTAGAGGACAAAAAGAAAAGGGGATGGCAATTTTTGGAAGAGGGAATTGGTGTAAGAAACCCCCATTGATGGTTTTAAAAGTAACCATGAGGTGCATTAAACATGTGAACAAGTTCTTCAATGAAGGTATAGATACAGCGATCCATGCTTATAGTTTCCAGGATCTACTTGTATAAGAGAAGCCTCGAAAAGCTACAAGAAAATCAATTTTGGGATGTCTAAGTAAAGCTATTGTACTATTAACTTCACCATAAGTATAACAATGACAAATTTTAATTTTAATGTCCTCTCATTGATATGATAGTGTTTAAGATCATAGAAAAATTGCAAAGATTCTGAATGTATGATTAATTTTCCAGAACGACACATGAACACAGAAGGCCTCAAGAAAGATCCCACAAGGTTCCATAGAGAAGTATGCATCAACCTTTACATCAAACAATTTGATATATAAAAAAAACACATCATGGAATTGGTTTTCTCTTACATATGGTATATGTTCCCACAAGAAAATAACTGGGGCCATGGGATATGAACAAAAGTCTGCCAAGCACAAGACAACACAAAACCAAACCTCAGAATGGGGAACAAGAAAGTTGTTGATTACTATTTTACCATTAAGCAAGATCAATATGGACATTTTCTTTTGATAGTTCCATGGTCTATCAATACCAGTTTTAAGAATGCCAAATTTCTAATATTATTGGAAATTCCTGGTGATTTTGACCCGATGAGCAAGTTATTTTGATGGTTCAAAGGATGGGCCCGAGTTTTTTACAGTTGGATACATTTTATGGGGTTTTCTCTCATGCTTCCCATTTGTGGACTAAACAATCTTATGCGCATGCAATCTCTATAGCAAGATCTGAAAATCTCAATCTCATGTTTCAATTGATGCTAAGTCCTTTTTTTTCAATTAGGGCATGAAGAAAAAAATGCAGATACCATACCATAAATGTAATAATAGTTGGAGACAAAATTTTTATTTTATATGGGCACCCAAAAAAAAAATCAGAAATCCTACCATGGCTATATAGTTGGAAAACAATTGTCCAACTTGGGCACCCAAAACAAAATGTGCAGTCCCCTCC
>SNQJ01S0146789.1:15856-37278 GCA_010110895.2 Picea sitchensis | reverse complement strand
TAAATGAAAATTAAATTAAAATAAAACGTTTTAAATAGAAATGAAGTTAGAAGTCTTAAATTATATTTTTTTCTTTTTAATTATTCAAATTTGATTAGATAATTTTTATTGAAATACTAATTTTAGATTGATCAAATTGTTATTTTTAATGTAAAAATGCACTCAATATCATCTTTGAATACACCTATTGCAATGCTAATATTTAATATCTTCAATTGTGAGATCATTTTATAAAAAATTATCCTATTACAATAGAAATGAATTTGATCAATTTTTTTTTTATGATTTCAATTTTCTTTGATTTGTTATATAACTGAAATCTAGTGTTTACAACCACAATGTCTAATGTTGAATAATAATATCTATAATTCTTTAGATGCAAAATGATTCCTATAGTATTTGAGGCCCAACATGTGAGGCAACCCTCCCATTAGTCTAAACATATAGAAAAAGACCATTTGGTAAAGAGTTTAGAATACTACTAGAGTAATGAATAAGGATACAAAATTTTATCTAGATTGTTTTTAGTGTGTTATCATTGAAATCAGGTCATAAAAACCTGATTAAAATTATAATTTTAAAATTATTTTTTTAATAGAAAAAAAAAAGATTCAACACATCCATATTACATTTAAATTATGCATTGTTAACCTTATATATATATATATATATATGAATATTTAAACATTTCATAGAAATTTTAGAATATTTTGTATTAAGATGTGAATATTTTGTATTAAATATAACTTTAAATTTATTTAATATTAAAATTAATTTTCCAACTTTATAAATTAAAAAAAAATGATATTATAAAAATTAAAATCTATACTTCTCATCTTCATGTAATACAATATACTTCATGTAAGACAATTTAAGCTAACCAAAATTTTTATGGAATTAGTAACTTTGTAATAATTATAATAAAAAAGTTCATGGAGGCAACTTGATCCAACTCAAAAAATTTATGGGATTAACAATTTTGTAATACTTATAATAATAAAAAAAAGATAAACATGACTCATATTTTTAAAATATTTGGTTTATTTTAATAATATAAGACATAAATTTAAACAATTTTATTAAGTATTTTAAGTCATAAATTTAAATAATTTTGTTAATTTAAAATTTTATAAAATATAAATTTAAATAATTTTATTAATCCGAAACATTTTTAAAATATTAAAGATTCTTGTTTACTTAAAATTGAGTAAATACTCAATTTTTAAAAATATAGATTCACAATTTTAACTCAATTTTATTAAGCTTCACAATTTTAACTGAAATTTTACTAAGCTTAACCTATTTTAAGTCATAAATTTAAATAATTTTGTTAATTTAAAATTTTATAAAATATAAATTTAAATAATTTTATTAATCCGAAACTTTTCTGAAATATTAAAGATTCTTGTTTACTTAAAATTGAGTAAATACTCAATTTTTAAAAATATAGCTTCACAATTTTAACTCGATTTTTAAAAATATAATTTCCCCATTTTAACTTATACTTATTCTAAAAACTTTTTAATATTTGAAATTTTAATATTTTAACTTATACACTTTTTAAAAATATAATTTCACAATTTTAACTCAATTTCTAAAAATATAATTTCACAATTTTAACTCAATTTTTAAAAATATAATTTCACAATTTTAACTTAATTTAAAAAAATATAATTTCACCATTTTAACTTATACTTATTCTAAAAACCTTTTAATATTTGCAATTTTTATATTTTAACCTATACACTTATTCTAAAACCCTTTTAATATTTGAAAATTTTACAGAAATGTATTTTTTTTATTAATGATTTCAATAAACTTTTAGAAAATCTATTTTTTTAACTAATAATTTTAATAATTTAATTTTTAAAATGTTTTATGATAAAATTAATTTTTTATTAATACTTTTATTTTAGATTTTTTGTGTTTCCTTTTTGGGTGTATCGCAAATCTTATTGAAAACATCACCATTTTATGATTGGAATAATATTTATGAATAAATTTAATATAAATTTATATTCGAAAGGGCGGTTGTCGTGATTACATCATCACACATCTTGGAAAGACTCACCCCAGAAATCTAAAAACGACGTGATCCTGTGACATTTTTGGATTTTTGGATCTTGATGCCGTGAATGTGACTCTCCAATGACACATGTATTTATTATGATTTGTGTTTTATTTGTGAAAGCTATGTTTATCTATAACTGTTACTAATACCAGACATCGACGATGCACAGTTCAGAAGAAAAAAAAGCAGACAAAGCTGATACAGTGCATGCGTACGAATGACCATGAAAAATTGGAGAACGATGGCACGATAAGACGAAACTTGAGAGTTTTGTAATTGGATACTTGCCGGATTCTAGGCTGGGCGTTCTGCAAAGTCACTCAGAGACCAGGGCTGAGCAATTCGCTTCGTGAAAATGCGGTACACACCAGACCAACGGTTAGGGTTTGGCGACGGCGCCCCCTCAATTCCCTTCAAACCAAAGATAAAAAAAAAGGTCTTTGGTCGCCCGGAGAAGATAGTAAACTCACTGAGTACATCATGAAAAACGGTGTAATGGGCTGCTGCAGTTATGTGGCCAAGCAGGCTGGTAAGCACCACGTCTACTCTCATTTCAGTCATTTTATTTTTCCTCCTTTACTCTATTCAATTCCATGCATATCAATAATAAAGCTTCTGCATTCATACAGGTCTAAAGAGATGTGGAAAGAGCTGCAGGCTGAGATGGATTAACTACTTACGTCCTGGCCTTAAACGTCGTCTATTTTCACACCAAGAAGAGCGGTTGATTAAACACTTACAATCCATGCTGGCTAACAAAGGTTTCTCTGTTCCTCCTATCCCGACCCTCCTCTCAGCTCTGATTTTTAATATTTCATTTCCAGTTAGTTTCTCCATTAATGACCATGATCATTGGCTAGGCAAGTACCCAGATATCATGATCGTTTATGCTAATGAAAAATGTTTACAGAGATAGTGATCCTCCTGATGGTTCGTTGAAAGTGACATGAATAACAAACCATCGAATACACCATGTTAACAAATGGGCTCGGATTGCAACACAATTGCCAGGACGCACAGACTTTGCAGTGCCAGGTGTTGAAGGGACAGCACAGTGACTTGTACAGGGTGTTTGAAACACCTCTTCTTCTGTTTCATCATGCTCCATTGCATCAATAATTTTCACTGTATTTGCTATGATTCCATGCCATTCTTCATTCTCCAATAATTGAACACTGATTATGACTTTTCTTTGCTATGATTCCATGCCATTCTTCATTCTCCAATAATTGAACACTGATTATGACTTTTCTTGAAATAGGATCATACAACTTGTATCATTTTGTTTCTTCATAATACCCAACAAATATACATTTATGTCCTTTGTTGTTCATCTTTCTTCTAAGCTCATTTGGAACATGTGTGTATGAAACATAACCATAAACTTTTAAGTGCTCCACATTATGCTTTAATCCTATACATGATTCTTAGGAACTTTATTTTTCACACTCTTTGTAAGACATCTGTTGAATATGCATAATGTAGTTACTATTTCCTCAGCCCAATACTCATTTGACAAATGTTTTTTTTCTTTTTTTCTATGACACCATTCTACTGTGTTGTATATTGCGCAGTAAATTGCTTGTAGATGCCATGAACTTTACAAAAGTTTTGAAATTTTCTTGAAATGTATTCTCCTTCTTAAACACTTGATGTAATAACCACTCTGCTTCTCCACGTGTGATTTAAACTGTTGAAAACAACCCAATGCATCGGATTTATGCTTCAGGAAGAAATAAATCCATGACTTTCTTGAGAAATCATCAATACAAGTTAGAAAATAAGTATTTCCTCCTATGGAATGTGTTTGCATTGGTCCACAAATGTTTGAATGTACAATTTCCAGTGGAGCTTTTGCTCTGTAAGACTTTCCAACTCGAAATGATTCTCTATGTTGTTTTCCAAATATGCAACATTCACATATCCTTTCTAGTTTTTCAATTAATGGAAAACCTTTTACCATATACTTTGTGTGTAGTAGCTTCAGACCTCCAGGAATGTGTCCTTCATTTCTGCGCCACTTTCTCATTTCTTGATACTGCACACACTATTTTATTCATTGGAATTGTGCACACTTTCTTTCCTCTGAGTGTTGTGCACACTTTCTTTCTTCTGAGTGTCTAACTGCACATCCTTTGCTTTAACAACAACTAGTGTTGTATTATTCTTCTTGGATGGCTTCAATGTCAATGAAAACATTATCTTACTTGTCATCCGGATTCTTGCAAAAAGTTGATTTCTTTGGCTTTTATCCATAATCACACAATGATTATCTTCCATGTAGATTCTATATTCTTTCTGTAACAATTGTCATGTGCTCATCAAATTACACTTCAGACCAAAAACATAATATACATCAGGCATGACCTTTTGTTCTCCTTGCTTAGTTAAAATGTTCTACTTCCTTTTCCTAAGACACTGACTTGGATATTTGTTCCAAGTGTAATCTTGGTTTGGACTCACTCATCCAAACTAGAAAAAAAATATTCATTTCCTGTCATGTGGTTACTATCTAAATACCATATGTATCACTCTTTCATACTGTAATGCTCTGATACCATTCTATAATGCTCCCCTGGCCATCATCCAACCCACTACCAAGGCAGATACTACTTTGCGGAACAACATCATTTTATGCTTAATTAATAACATGCATTTAAAACAAGTTAAACACATTTTTTATGCTTAATTAATAACATGCATTTAAAACAAGTTAAACACATTTAAACTTAGAGTCAACACAAAATTACTACTGACATAAATAATCCATGGAATTAACATTAATTCATATGCACAACAGAATACATGATAAATATAAATACACAGACATGCAAAACATAATTAAAACATTGTCTGGTACTTATCTTTGAAACGATGGTATTTCCACCAACCACGTGCAGGCCTTCCACGAACCTCCCAGCCTTAGACCATGCTGCTCATCAAGCTCAGCATTGGGTCACCCTTGAGCCGGGACTAAGCTCCACCCCAAGGCAAGGAATCCTAGGCTAGGCTAAGGTTACAAGGAAAACAACACAGAACAACTGGAAGGATTCTTTTCAGGATGTCTTCTTATACCCACTACTCACAGACTCTCATTCCCCACACGCCTGCTCCGCCCAGGAGTATACACCTTCACAAGCACAGTCCATCGGTGCTTCACCTCCCTCTCTGGGTCTCGACAACAGGATGGATCAGGAAGTCTCAGAGCTCCGTAGTTGGTGCTGGACTGTCTCTGGGAGAAAACCACTTCCCAACAAACTCTCTCTGAAAGAATACACATAAAAGAGGGAGGATTATCTCCTAGGAACCACTTATACCCACTGCCCACAGATTCTCCTTCCCCACATGCATGTCCCACCCTAGGAGTATACACCTTCTCTGTCACCTAGACAGTCCTTCGGCTGCTAACCTCCCTTTCCTTGGGCTTCAGCAACAGGCTGGACCAGAAATCTCCGAGCTCTGTGGCAGCTACAGGGTTCCTTCCAGGAGCTCTCTCCTTCCTCTGTGCACTCTCTCACCTGAGAGTCGCTCACAGGCTTAGTAAAACCTACCTCTTCAATAACAATCACATCCCTCACCTAGAAAGAGGTTACGCATAGGCTCAGCACGAACTTACACTAGTCAGCAAGCCACGCGCAGTCTAGCACTGCGTGGACACAACAGTCAACTGGGTATACAGTCATAGGCTTCCCAAACAGGTGACAGTCACATACTTCAACCCAACTAGCTCAGCAATCATGGAATAGACTCACGGTTATGGTTTTCTCAGGGACTCATGACCAACAATCCACGCAAGGGTTGAAACAGGCTCGATGGTTCAGAACAGAGGTTGTACCAGCTATCTCAGAAATCAACATAGGATTTTCGGCTTTCAGGGTTGCACCAGGGTATTCTTGTAGAGGTCAAACCATTCACATTCAAATGGTTGGGTAGAATGGAGGAGGAACCCCCAACACGGCTCATATCAGCCATTTTATTTGCATGCGCATGGGTTGACACTTGTCACCCATGCAACTGCATGCATTCCTTAAGCATGTGTTCCTTCCATTTGGAGGTTGTTTGTCCTTCCAAAAGAACTTAGGATAAAACATATATTTCACATGGTCTTTTTGGAATGATATTAAAATATTATTCCGAAGGACTTAAGCCCCTTGGCTCAACACTTAGCCCCTCTTCCCACCTTCCATCCCCCAATCCCTTGTCCACTCTGTGGAAGATTAGTCCCCCATCGTATTCATCGTGGTCAGTCTGCACGCAATGGTGTTTATAATTTAATTATGTTCTGCATAGATACATGTACAAATCAGGCTCTTGGCCTTCAACACTTAGGCTCTCTGGCCTAATAATCAAATAATCCCACCAACTTATATTAACTCGGTTCACCAGCCTATAAAACATAATTACAATTCATTTCATAAACATGATTTACAACAGGGATCGGCCTTGGGGACATTACAATCCCCCTCCCTTATTTTTGCACTATCCTCAGTGCAACTTTAACACACCATCAACAAGATTTCCAAAATATTCAAAAATATGCGGGTATTACACCCATATACCATCCTCATGCTCCCATGTCACGTCCTCAGGACCATACCAGGTCCACTGGACCTTTAAAAGATCAATAGCTCGATTCCAGAGCTGTTTTATTTTCCTGTCCAATATGCGCACAGGATGCACTTGCAGGACACCTTCTGGTTCCACGTGAATCATATTCAAATCGATTACATGATTAGCATTAGGTATATATATTTCTTAAGTAATGAAATATGAGACACCTTAGGTATAGTCATGGATGCGGTAATGCAAGCATATATGCAATGTATATATATGTATATACAAACAAATTTAATAACATTAAAACTGTATACAACATACACAACATACAATAAATGGAGAATTGTACTTATCTTTTGAGTGAGAAGACCTTCCACCCCGGAGCAGGGATATGAATCCATCGAGGCAATGGCTTCCCAATATAGCCATGGTCCACAATCCTTATCCACATGGTCTAGGCCAAGGTACTAGACCTCAACAGTACTCCAACCAACGGTCTCTCATTCCCCACATGCTTGTCCCACCTGGGAGTATACACCTTCACAAGCATAGTCCATCAGTGCTACACCTCCCTTTCCTTGGGCTTCAGCAACATGCCAAACTAGAATTCTTACAGCATCGTGGCTCCAGGAGTTCCAACTGCCTTCTGAGGTTTCCAAGCAACATCTTCCCGAGATACTCTTTGTAGCCAACATTTAACTTTTATCAACATCATCTCATCTGCATTAACCACATGCAGTTATCCTGAGAAAACATAACGGAATTCATTTAGGAATTCCAATTAGTTTGAAAGGGAATTCAACTTTTATTCCCAAAACATGACATTCTATTTCATGATTCATCTTGGTTGTTTCCACATTATGAATGCAATCATCCTTGTGATTTTCCACAGGCATCAAACTGCATACAATTTTCCTACAAGACTTCATCTTGCATACTGCCAACAAATTGTCAGTATTTTTTGTACATCATAATTCAACATGTACAACATCTTATGCAATAATCTTAGAATTTACTGCACCTGGCAATTCAATCACAATTACCAAACAACTTGACTAAATAGAATGACTCATCATTCTATGCATATGCATGTTCATAATTAACAACAGTAAGGTCATTATTTCAATTTTATGAACACAAAATTTTATGTAGTCTTTATTCCTGTACTACCTAGCTTGTAACTTTCATGTTGCAATGTTTAGCAATTCCTGAAATGTTCTCAACTTGAGGGGTTAACAACATTTCAGCCATTAGTATAATTATTTCCATGCAATAATATATATGCATGTACTTACAAAACATATTCAACCATTGCATTTAGTATACAATTCTATCACTCATTATGCATGAGTGCAATTCTCAATGCATTCTTATTCAGTGCACCTTCCATTGAATTACATAATTCTTTTTATCTCAGTCATGCATCTCACCATCCATGAGTTGGAATTCTAGCCAATGTGTTGCCACATTCTCCATACCTTGTCATATTCAAAAAGGTCCCGGTCTCATACATGACTAGCTTATTGGCATTTATTCCTACAACCATTTTTTATCTTTAATTCTTTGTTTATTACCCCATAACCAAATTAACATGACATTCTACTATGTCAATGTGTGCATTCAGAAGCTAAAAAGATTTAAATTAATACATGACTACAACCTTTACCACATCCAGTGGTATGCATTCAATCATATAATCATGTATTTTTTTAACATATCTCTGGCTGAGGAAATTATTACCAAAATTTCCTTTCAACAATTATGCAAAAAGAGTGATAAAAACTCATACCTACATGGCCGCCATTAAAAATTATACTACCTGAATATCTAATAGAAGTAGAAGTTTTCATGCTTCTTTTATCAAACATATAACCAACACTTTAGCTCTGACCCAGACCTCCGACCCTCAGGCCAAGATCCACATAGGATCGTTCTAAATTCTCCTCGAGTCGAAGTAACTCCTTTGATTCCCTGTTGGAACCTCCAATGAATCCGATCCACAGGTCCTTCACGAAAACCCACCCTGCACAACTTGATGCCAGGCGCGACCCTCACATTTCCATGAAACCACAACCTTACCTTAGCACAAGCACCTCTTGCAACTCGTGAGTTCGTGAGTCGAATACCCTCAACTCCTCTTTCTCCAGACCCCGATACCCGAGATGTGATATGGGTATGGCTCCTCCTTGTTAGTGCCTTCCACACATAACCACTGCCTAGGGATAAGTGTTAGCACTACTCGCAACTTGCGAATTCGTGAGTCAGATTGTTGAGCCCTCATGCTCCTCCTTTGCAAATCCCCGAGACACGAAAGTCAACGATGAGTTGACTTCTTTCCAGGCGACATGTGTCCAACACCTGTCACCTGCTTTCGCATTCTCTGGGCGCTTATTGTTATGCCACATGTCAACCACGTCGTCCCCACCTAACGGATGTGCCACGTTTTCTATGAGCACCTGACGCTCAGCACTTCGTGACCTCGCAGTCAAAAAGAATTTATTTCAACCCCCGATACGCAATACCACACAGAGGTTCTGATCCAATGGTTCTCCCGTGGCTTAGATCCAATGGTTTAGATCTCCTTCCCTGCTCCTTGCAACCTGAGACTTCACGGAACCAATAATTTGGTCTTCCCTCCGAAGTCATGAACCCCGAATTTGTGATTTCTTGAATGAGATCAACAGCTGTCGTTGACCCCGATCTGACAGTCGCTATCCTTTCTGAGCTTCAGAGTATCAGAAGATACTCAGCCTTAATCCCCTTGTTGCTCTGCAAGATCCAATGACTCTCACAACTTCGATACTTCCTCCATCAAGTGTCTCCACCGTCCATACAACTCCTCTCCTCTACGACCTCCTAGAGGTTAAACTCTGTGTGCCTTCCTCTAGATCTGATGACTATCGGTTCTTTGCACTAGATATGACGACCCAAATCTCTTCCTCTCCAGCTGATCTAATGAAAACTATGCTCCCTCTTGATTTTTAGAACTTATTCCTTCCCCTTGGAATATTTTTCGAAGTTTCAAAGGCCTCGACCTTTGCTTCCCCTATGAGCTCAATTCCTTTGAATCTCACCTTTGTTTTAGGAATGTTGTCCCTCCTGGGCTTTGTCAACTGTGAAACCTCAAAGGGTTTCTCAACCTCATGCTCCTCTTTGTTATTACTCTGTGCACAAAAACACTATCCTTCCTGAGCTTTGGAACTTGAACCTCTAAGGGATTCAACCCTTGCCTTCTCCTTCAAATGGAGATTGGTGCCCTCTGGCAACTTCTTTCTCAAGCACGCTTTGCTGAGCCTACAGGGTGTTCAGTAACCATGGGAGTGTCTTCTCGTGACACTTCTCCTATCTCAGAACTCGAAAGAGTTCCTTCTGTGCACACTTGCACCAACTCGATGCCCTTCCTGGCAAAGTTCTCCAGAATCCTCAGTGACTCTATCTTCTCACTGAACTCAAAAAAGATTTTTCCTCAATGCATCCTGTGCATTTGTTCAATGCCCTCTTGGCAGAGTCTCACAGAATTCTCAGAAATTCTATCTTCCTTCTCGACACTTCTCCTTCCTCTGATCTCATAATAGAGATCTTTTGTGCACTCTATGCACTTTCTCAATGCCCTCCTAGCAGAGCTTCCACAAAACCCTCAGTGATCATGTTTTCTCGGTGCTTTCCTTTGCACAGTCTTACCTCCAAGGATTGCTACCGTTTGTTGAGGTTCTCAATGACTTCTTTCCAAATATCTTGGCATCAATTCTTCTAGACTTGACTTCCTCCCTAACTTGAAGGATTTCGAATATTTCGAAGGCTTCGATGGTGTTTTCCAAAAGACTTTCTGGTGCCCTCTTGGCACCCTGTACGCTCGTCTCTTGGAGTCTTTCGAACTTAAAACAAGCTCCCTCTATAAGAACTCCTTTCACTAGATATGCACACTCTACATACAAAATTTCTACGCTATCTCTTCTGAGCTTCATTTTCTAAACTGGAAGCATTATGTGTCTCTTCCATTTATTTGCACTTTGTCGCAATTCAAATTAGTTATAACACTTGTCAACCTTATGCAATACAAATGCGCAGATGACTAGAATTTGTTAGGCCTTCATTTCTTGACAATTCCTTCATCATTCAAAAACAATCCAATTTAAGAAAATGTTTCAATTTCACGAATTTTCCGAGCTCTTCTCAGCTCTGCAATTTTCGGGACTTTGGGTTTCGGGGTTTTGGTCCACGAGGATCCAACAGTTAAATACTCGACGGTTCTTTTGTCTTCGAAAATTTCAATATTTCAGCACTTCGGTTTTCAGGTCTTCGGCACCCGGGAGTTCACGATGCATTGACTCCCAACTTCTTGTCACTACAATCCTCGAATTCTGAAAAATTCTATTTCCTTTACCCTCCGGGTCCATGGAGAACAACTGTCTCCCACATCCACAGTGGCAAGTGGCACACTCAGGAGGGTCCACGTCACCGATGGTGAAGTCGTCCGGTCCCACCACTCTCGCTTTTCTTCTCGACCTACTGCAATGTGGTACCCATCCATGTGTCCACATCCCTTCCAAGTGAAATCCAACGATTAGACCTCTCTCAGATCTATGACGCAAATCCTTTCGGCGTTTTAGGATTTCGGGGTTTTGGGTTTTCGGTAACTGAGAGTTCGTGATGTAGTGACTCCAAGTCTCTCATCATTTCAATCGTCGAATTCTGAAATGATCCAATGGTTCAAGTTCCTCTCCTACGATCTACGATGTAGATCATTTCAAGATTTCACGTACCACAATTTCCACACTCCTTTGCAACTTCAAAGGGTTTTAAACTTCGTGCACGTTCTCCAGATCTAACGATCGTGAGGGTTCTCCTTTCCTCCTAAACAGATCCTACGACTCCAACACTTCATGCGTTGAACTCTCTCTCTCTCCCGGTATCCATATACCACACTGGTTGTGGTTCTAAAATACTGCTAAACCTCCTGAGCTTTGTAACACAGTCAAGTGATTCATTGACACTCAGGAACATTATGGGGTTTGAAATTGGCCCTCCCGACACAATTTCTTCTCAAAAATTTCGGTCCGAAGACCACTTATCTGACCCATCTCGGCTCAGCGTTGAAACCTTGGCTCTCATACCATTCTATAACACTCTTTCATACTGTAATGATCCCCTGGCCATCATCCAACCCATTGGCTGGGCAAACGCTACTTTGCGGAACAACATCATTTTATGCTTAATTAATAACATGCATTTAAAATAGGTTAAACAGATTTAAACTCAGAGTCAACACAAAATTGGTACTGACATAAATAATCCATGGAATTAACATTAATTCATATGCACAACAGAATACATGATAAATATAAATACACAGACATGCAAAATATAATTAAAACATCGTCTGGTACTTATCTTTGAAACGGTGGTAATTCCACCAACCACGTGTTGGACTTCCACAAACCTCCCAGCCTTAGACCACGCTATTCATCAAGCTCAACAGTGGGTCACCCCCGAGCTGAGACTAAGCTCCACCCCAAGGCAAGGAATCCTAGGCTAGGCTGAGGTTATAGGGAAAATAACAAAGAACAATTGGAAGGATTCTTCCTAGGATGCCTTCTTATGCCCACTACTCATGGACTCTCATTCCCCACATGCCTGCTCTGCCCGAGAGTATACACCTTCACAAGCACAGTCCATCGGTGCTTCACCTCCCTCTCTGGGTATCGCAAACAAGTTGGATCAAGAAGTATCAGACCTTCGTAACTGGTGCTGGAATCTCTCTGGGAGAAAACCACTTCCCAACAAACTCTCTCTCGAAGAATACACGTAAAAGAGGGAGGATTCTCTCCTAGGAACCACTTATGCCCACTACCCATAGACTCTCCTTCCCCACATTCATGTCCCACTCCAGGAGTATACACCTTCTCTGTCATCGAGACAGTCCTTTGGCTGCTAACCTCCATTGCCTTGGGCTTCTGCAACAAGCCAGACCGGAAATGTTTGAGCTTTGTGGTAGCTATAAGGTTCCTTCCAGGAGCTCTCTCCTTCCTCCGTGCACTCTCTCACCTAGAGAGAGTCGCTCATAGGCTTAGTAAAACCTGCCTCTTCAATAACAATCACCTCCCTCACCTGGAGAGAGGTTACACACAGGCTCAGCACGAAATTACACTGGTCAGCAAGCCACGCATAGTCCAGCACTGCGTGGCCACAACAGTCAACTGGGTATATAGTCACGGGATTCCCAAATAGGTGACAGTCACATACTTCAACCCAGCTAGCTCAGCAATCATAGAATAGACTCACGGTTATGGTTTTCTCAGGGACGTGTGACCAGCAACCCATGAAAGGGTCGACACTGGCTCGACGGTTCAGAATAGAGGTTGTATCGTCTATCTCAGAAATCAACACAGGATTTTCGGCTCTCAGTGTTGCACCAGGGTATTCTTGCAAAGGTTAGACCATTCACGTTCAGACGGTCGGGTAGGATGGAAGAGGAACCCTCAACACGGCTCATCTCAGCCATTTTATTTGCATGTGCCTGGGTTGACACTTGTCACGCATGCAACTGCATGCGTTCCTTCAGCATGCTTTCCTTCCTTTTTGAAGTTGTTTGTCCTTCCAAAATAACTTAGGATAAAACATATATTTCACATGGTCTTTTTGGAATAGAAATTAAAATATTATTCCCAAGGACTTAATCCCCTAGGCTCAACACTTAGCCCCTCCTCCCACCTTCCAGCCCCTAATCCCTTTCCCACTCTGTGGAAGCTTAGTCCCCCATTACTCATTCATCATGGTTGGTCTGCACGCAGCGATGTTTATAATTTTATTAATTTTCTGCATAGATACATGTACAAAATGAGGCTCTTGGCCTTCAACACTTAGGTTCTCGAGCCTAATAACAAAATAAGCCCACCAGCTTATATTAACTTGGCTCACTAGCCTATAAAACATAATTACAATTCATTTCATAAACATGATTTACAACAGGGCTCGGCCTTGGGGACATTACACCATATGTCACATGGACTCTCTTGAGAAATATTACATTCAACTAGGGATACTATAGGCATTACTTTAGGACACGTGATAAACATAGGGTGGGTTTGGTTATTTGAATTGTTTGATTGATTTTGACTTTCCTTCATTTGATTATACTATCTCTTCCTACACTCATATGCATAATGTCCATGCTTTTTACAGTAATGTCACTAACTCTTTGATTTGTCAGTTCTCTCACATCTTGGCTCACTTGTATTTGTGTTTTGACCTCGTCCACCAGTACCAGGACTTCTATTGTGTCCACTCTAACATAACTTCTTCCTCTGCCTTTATATTTATCTCTCCCCCTTCCTCTTCCACAACTTGTAGATAAATGCATAGAAAATGCATTCTCTAATGACATACTTGAACTATTCAATATGTGTTCATGATTAATGAGAGAATCTTGCAGTTCATCTAGACTAAACCGACTCAAATATTTTCTCTCTGCTAGAGTCACAACAAGGGTATCAAATTTAGGAGGAAGACTCCTAAGAACTTTCTGAACAACTTTTTTGTCTTCTATGGTTTCACCATGATACTTAATCTATTTATCAAGCCAATGACACAGGTATAAAAATAGTCTACTGATCTTTCATTGGCGAGTTTCAAAATCTCTTCTAAGAATTTGTGCTTTTGAAGTCTTTACTTTGTCCATACCTTGATAAGAGGTTTGTAATATGTCCCATGCTTCCTTGGCTTTCTTTGCTAATGCAAATCTTGGGAGTATGCTCTCATGGATGAATTGATGTATGTAAAACATCACCTTTCCATCCTTCTTTCTTTGATCCTTCAATACATCCTTCTCATCTTGTGTGAGCGCATTGTATTCTTCCTAATATACTCAGTTCCACATATCCATTCTCAGCTATCTCCCATACATATTGACCTCAGAACAATGCCTTCATGGTTAAGGACCATATCTCATAAATCTTTCCTGTAAAAGTGGGAGGTTGCAGATTTGAGGTAGAAGACATATTTCACTTTTCAATGGAGTTGTTTCTCTAATAAAACTATTCTCATAGAAACTTCTCTTGATCAACTTGCTCTTGATCAACTTGCTCTTGATCAACCTACTATGATGCCATATCTTGGATTTTTATCGCAAAGAGTATTCTGCGTAGCGCAGTTTCAAATACTGCATGCCACAAACTTCGTCGTTGAACACTAAGGACTTATCGTGCAATGAGAAACCTGTTGGATTTACTGCGTGTTGTAATAAAACACATAATAGAATGATTTATGGATGCATAATAACATAGTGCTATGTTTAGCACATAAACTCATAAATACAATAGAAGCACATGAATTTTTGAACACACAAACTACTTGATATATATCAACTTTGACGCAATGCGTGAATACAAGGTACAATAACTAATATGAGCTTCTGCTCCAATGACTTCTTTTGCTGACTTCACGGACTGAGAGCTTGCTCTCAGATTTCATAGAATCCTCAATTGATTTTTTTTCTCCTTCTCGACTATGTTCTCTCTACCTCTCGACTTATTATTTGCATCCTTTTTTTGACTAACTAAAGACTTAGACTTATATGGAATCGAACAAAGACTTCATGTAGAAGTAAAAATTACTCAACATTAAAGACGAAAATTAATCCGACTGACTCCTAATCTACTTAACTGAACTTGAGAAGATAAATATCGTATCCATTTATAACTCCCCTGCTTGCCGACTAACTTAGACTGAGTTTGCATAAATGTGTGACTTTGCATTTGTAGACTGACATACAGATTGATGGACTAAAAATTCAACTGATTGACAAAAGTACTGGAAAATTGACTGAATGACGAATTGGTGGAGAGGTGAATATCTCACTAACCTGTAATTACCATTTCTAACAATTGGAAAATCGTCCCTCCTTCTCCACCACGAAGACCAAATCTAATATACCTTCCCAATCTAATACAAATTCAATGTATGCTCTCTCCGATGATGGTTATTCTTTTACATCTTCTTACTCTTCCAAGAAGTACTTGGACATCATCCCTAAAGGATCCCAAAAACCTTATAATAACTCCTTCAATATAGTGACCACTGGAGTAAATCAATTCTATGCTTCATCGGTATTGGATTTAAAACATGAACATGTATAGGATCAAACTGATGACTATTGTTCAATTCTAGACCCCACAAATAACCAATAGATTTATACCCATACTTTTGATACCTTCTCTTTCCATACAACTTTTATATCTCCTAGATTGAAAGTGCAAGATGTTTGTACTTGTAAGACTGCAAAACCATTTGCATTCAATCAATTAGGAATATATCTAGAAAGGAATACAGTACCACCTCATGAATTGCCTCACTCAACCCATTACTCTGTCGCCTCAACAGGAATCACCATCCCTCCTCTGGTTGAAAGCGAGTCATTTGAAGAAAAATTATAAAATGATGAAGAGAATATAATTATCGACTATTCAAATCCATGGAAAGCTAGTCATCCCTACTCAAATGCAACCCATTTCTCTCATGTTGTCTATCCATAAGCATATCCCACACATGAGAAGGTAATTAGTATCCTCGAAGATTTTGAGTTCTTATATGACACAACAACTTCTTCTGGAATGCCAAGGCATGTATGATATACATTTACCAATCTGACTTTTATTCTAAACACCAAGTTACACTCATTCTTGATGGCTAATGCTGATTTGGCATAAGATGCTACAAGTATTCTAGAAATTTGTGTTGTTTGGTGGCTTGATATGTTTGATATAACTTGAATAATGGTTGACCAATAATGTAGTTGTTAGTTAAAAAATCAAGTTTTTCACACATATATCTTTAGCTAATCCCTTTGGTGGTTGAAATATACAATAAGCGAGATGCAATACAAATTATTTAGTAATTTAAGTAATTTGGTTAAGTGGAAAATTTGAATTTAGTATTAGTAGAAAAATTAGTGTTGTTAGTGTAAATTCTCAGCAAAATATTGAATTTTCCAAGTGTCCTTACATGTGGTGAGATGTAAGAGACAATAATTTTTATTTAATTAATAAAGGGGACAAAAATAACAACCAAGTTAAAAAGAGATTATTATGAATCCATGAGTGGGGAAGAATTTGAAGCTAACCCTTCACATAAAAGGACATGTGTGAGAAGTGAATTTTGGTGATTGACATACCCTGAAAATCATGGATTTCCAAAGCTGTGAAATTCCCAGGGAGGGAAAAGAGCTTGGAAGTACTAAGACCTGGGAAAAGAAATATATATACACATGTGTGAGGAGGCATGGCGTTGCTTATCATGTGTAAAACAAAAGGATTCACTAGAAAAATTTATGCTTATGAATAAGAAAAGAACCAAATAAGTTGTTGTGTGAACATTGAGGTGTTAAGAAACTAGGGAGGACAGAAAAGACTTATTGGAACATGAAGCTCTTTTCTCCCCTATGGATTCATGATCAAGCTTGGGGGTGACTGGATCAAGTAATTTGGCTGATCCAATCTACGACTCGCTAGAACTTTGTTGTTCCTTCTATTTTCCGAGATTCCATTTTATATTTAATTGTCATGATATTATTATTTCCTTGTATATTTCTTTTATGCATCTATTGTTGAGTATTACGAATGATGTAGTAAATTCAGAATGGAAAAATCAAAAAATAATTTAATTGCATGATTAAAGAACTATAATGTAAATATGTATATTTATTTTTGCGCAAAGTTTCTAATCAACGAGGGAACAAAAGAGTAATATCATGTGAATGCTTGGAAGTTTATACTAATAAATAACATGAAATCCATGAAATACATTTATTTCTTCTTGAAATTAAGTTGAAAAATACATGTATAAGTGTGGTAATAACCGTCCCATATTACAAAGTATTGAATTATACAAAAGAACTAATTATGGAAACACTTTAAGGCCAAACAAGTCATTGTAAGATAAAGAGAAAAATTATATTCCTATATTCCTCCACGAGAGTATAGGAAAAGAAATAGAATACCTTTCCCTCCCTCATCCAAACCTTCAATATGTAGGAGTCATAACCTGCGGAAGATATATTTTACAACATAGAATTAGTCTGGTATAACATTACTTATACTTGTTTTCAGGAATTTCGTAAGCAATTACTTATACCTGTTTTTAGGTATTTTCGAGATGGAGAAACTTCGTCTGAGTCTTAACCTCCAGGAAAAGAGGGACAAGTGTTGCACAAAGATCTGATGGGTCCTCGCAAGAAAGATTCCCATCATTAGTTATGATATCTATGGGAAAACGATGCAAATAAACTACACAAAAAAGAAATTATATAAGCGATTTTAATAAACAAGAAAATACTGTAATTACTCTGCAATCGACATCAGCATAAAGTTATGAATTTTATACAGAGTTCAATAAGTAAGTACGAGATGTCGATTTACAAAAAGAGGGTTACAAAATCATTTTTATACAAACTTCCATGGATATTATCCATTGCAGGGAAGAAGTGTTAAAGGGTTAAGTAGACATTTTGTTAATAACTTGGTGTGTGTGACGCATAACCATATTTCCTTGAGAAAACAAGAGTGAATACATATAAAATATTATAATGATAACTCGATTTCACACACTAGTATAGAATACCATTTAATAACTGACTATTACGCATATCACTTGGAGATATAATATGTGTTTTACCAACAGAGTAGTAACTAATCAAACTACTAGCAAAAGTTTTAGACGATTGTTCGATGATTAAAAGGTGTGAGTAAACTACAAGTTAATTTTTGTAGGTAGCTTCCTTGACATAATGGTTGAACCAAGAGGAGGAACGGAAAGGAAAAATAACAACACAAATATATATTAATGTGCATGAAAGATAAACAAAATTTACAAATGTGCATCATAACTACAATAGATCTTGTAATAGTTCGCTAGAATACTTTTGTGTTGGTTTGGGAAGGATAGGGTTCAATAGAAGTCGGGAAATTATACTATTAACATCAATCCCAACAATTTAGAAGAGAAACGTAGTGAAACAATCGTAAAAGACTCTTAGTCACCTAGATACATGGATAGGGTTCTATAGAAATCGGGAAAGGATACTATTAACAACTAGATTAGAAAATCCATCGTTAAACTTAATAGAACCTTGAACTTTAGATCAAAACAAAGGATTTAAAAAATAATATAAAATCCTTTAAACCATAGAATAAAAAAGATGTACATTCCATGGAATAATGGTGATCAAAACAAGTATATCCCAGTATCCCTAATCATTCTAGCATCAATCGCAATAAAATTCCACAATGTATGAATTTCATGTGATATATGAACTTTGGAATAAACTTTTAAGTGGGTTGTAAACATTGGAATATCCCTTACCTAGTACGTTCATAGAAGCATTGGAAGACTCGACCAAAATTTTTTCAAATGTAGTTACAGTCTCTCTATAATCTTTCATTGGCATAACCACTAAACCACCTCCAATTTCAAGGGACTCACAGAGTGAGTGCAAAGGATAAGTTGTTCCAAGAAAGTTGAGTTAAGTGTAAGTATTATTTCATATGATTTTTCCCTCAAAGGCAGTAAATGCATTGATGGAAAGTACTAACGTAAGAAATAGATAGGCTTTGAGCCTTGTGTTCAGAGTAATATCCCACTNATAAGTTGTTCCAAGAAAGTTGAGTTAAGTGTAAGTATTATTTCATATGATTTTTCCCTCAAAGGCAGTAAATGCATTGATGGAAAGTACTAACGTAAGAAATAGATAGGCTTTGAGCCTTGTGTTCAGAGTAATATCCCACTAGGTATGAGAGTCAAAATACTCAAGCCCATGTGAAGTGTGTTACGTTGTAACTCTTAGATGGAGCAGGGGTATGAATAGTCTGAGAACATTTAATTGTAAACCATGTGAACCAGTAGAGATGAAAGGACCACTCCGTCGTGAGGTCAACTCATTATCACCATTTCCCAGTTTATTTAATATTTGTACATGGAGGTATTAAACTATGTTTGTGTTACTTCAACCAAAAAGGGGTTACGAAGATGATAAAAAACTTCCTTTCACTAGTTTATAATTTTATATGGTAATCTATGACAAGACCAAATTTCATCCCTCACTTGACGTTCAAAGCCTAGGACTTTTGTAATATGAAATACTAGTGAATTTGCGACTAGACATAAATCATGTGTACAATGAGTTTTTCTATAGTATTACAGGATGTTAAAATAGTTTTGTCTTAAAAATTTCTAACTATGATATACTACTTAAAATGGGTTTGCATCTCTAAACTTTATATCTTGTAATTAATCAAAAGAAAGTTATAAATGTGTTGATGGACAAATTTGACATGTTGTTAACTAGAAGAATAGATCTGGTCTGGGGTTGTCTAAATAACCCAAGCCATTTGGTGTAACCTATTCTAGGGTCCTAAAGATAGAAAAATAAAATAAACTAACTAAAGAAAAGATTCTAACAATCGACACAATAATTACAAATATTTATCTAAGAATGTGAATATACAAATGATTATGAACAATTTATATACAATTTACAAGGTTTACATGAAATCTTGTGAAAAATGATTGTTTGATAAAGTTTATGAATCAAATCTGAATAACACTTCCTTTTGTCTTTTTTTTTTTAAATATTAAATGAATAAATACTAAATGAATACAATTGAAAGAATGACACAAAAAAAATCAAAGCTAATTAATGTAATCATCGTTTCATTCATAAACAACTTAACTAAATAACACATAGAGTAACATGTAGTTGATCAACGAAACTCGTATTATCTTTCTGTGTTGTATGAGCTTCTGCCTGTATTTTTGTTAAGGGAACACTATAACAGAACAATACTAATACTTCCAGAATACATTCAAAGAAGTATTTGATATTGGAGTAAATTAATAACAACGGGGAGACAACTAATTAAAAATCATGTGATCTTAAGATAATCAATATTTAAGAACGAAAGAAAACTCAATTCTAAGTATTGATAGTATCCATCATTTAACATTAGAAATAAATTATACATTAATCAAATGATCGATTGATCACACATAAAAAATGGAATAATGTAACATGCCTCCTCATTACGACAACAACTCTGATAACAGGTGCAAAATATTTTTGTTTTTAAAAGTGTGTTCGTGCGTGTAAAAAGGAAACAGACAAACTTCACTCTACGTCGCCACCCGACGACTAACAAGACGCAACCACGATGATCACAACAAGAAGACATAAGGCACACAACAAGTAACTACAAGCATTAAATGACCATAGACATAAGGCACACAACAAGTAATTGCAAGCATTAAAGGACATACTATGTTATGTACAGTACGAACATAGATGGAGGAATCCATAGTAGTAGATTTTACTATTTCTGCACAGGAAAGTAGGGCGTTTAATCTTAGTTCTCTGCTCCGGAGAGAGAGAAGGTCAGATAGGCTCCTGGCCGACTGCTCAGGCAGAAACTAGTAATCTATGTCAGGAGGTCGCAATGGTGGGAACTCTGCCTTTAAAGAGCCCGAGACTACTGATACGACCTTGGAGGTGTGTCGCAAGAGTGGAAACCCTGCCTTTAAAGGGCCTGAGACTCTTGATAGGGCACTGGATTCTTTACACAGAAAATAATCACACACACATACTTATATACAGAGTGACTAGCTTTATCAGATCGAAGAGGATGATATCATACAACTGTGAGTTTGGACAATTCCAATTATAGTACTAACCCTGAAATTAATTAACAATCTCAATACATCCTATATGTTACATATACCATAAAATTACAATAACATTATCTTAACAACC
>SNQJ01S0146787.1:0-23857 GCA_010110895.2 Picea sitchensis | reverse complement strand
GTGATCTTGATTTGACGGCTCAGATTACGTCGAGTTTTTGTGAGCCCTCTACTCCTTGCACTTTTAAATATCATGCAGGTTTTCCTCAATCCAACGATGGTCGGACCCTACGCTTGGATATGACACCTCTAACTTCAATTAGCCCTCCGACTAAGCTCGTGGTCCACGTGACCTCCCCCTATATGACCGCAGCCAAACCTCCTCATCGGGGTTTCGGACTTTCCAATGTCGAAACATGTATGTCCTCAGGATTCGCAATCCCTCGAATCCCGACGCGCTCTTTACGCACTAGCTCTCCTGGCTAGGCTCCTGGCCCATATTACTGTTATCCCTGTGACCGCAGTCTTACCACTCATCGGGGTTTCGAGATTTTCAATGCCGCAATGCATTGGCTCATGGGATTCCCAATATGTGAAACCCCGATGAGTCAACCCTCCTTTTGGGATTTCACCTTGGATTTTCCTGATGGTAAACCTCGTGCAGCTCATGTCTGATCTGACGGCTGACGGGATTTCTGAATGAGATCCAACGGCTCTCGATCTCTCCCTTCTGTAGGCTTCTCCTGAATGTGGAAACCAACGGTTCTAGATCTTCTTCTTCAGCCGATCTGATAGTGGTTGTGCTCCTTCCTGAGCTTTGCACTCTTTCCTCCCAACCTTGGGAGAATTACAAGTTCTCAAAGGCCTCGACCTTTGTCTTCCTTTTCCTCTGCAAACTCCTGTATCTTGAGCTTTGTTGCGCGCATTCTCCTCAATGTTGTTCCTCCTGAGATTTCACTTCCGAATCCCCAAGGGATTCTTGGACTTCTGCGCCTCTGCAGAGTCTTCACAAAAATACTTTTGGTGCCTGTCTGTTACATTCTTCCTGTACACATGCCATCTTCATTGTTGTACTTGCCATCAATGACAAGCATGCGCTACATGTTAAACATTTGCCAACAAAGTGTTCTCTCAATGCCCTTCAGGCACTTTGCACCTCAAAATTCTTTGGAATTTTACTCTGAATTCCTCATTCGTGGCCCATCCAGGTTCGATGATGAAACCATGGGATCTGAACTTGAATTTTGTCCATTTCAACAATAATTCTTTATCGAAACTTTTGCTTCAACTTCCACTAACATGGCCCATCCAGGCTCAGTTTTGAAACCATGGCTTTGATACCATTTTGTAACGTCCCCAGCCACCAACAAGACAGGCAACGTCACTTCGTGGACATCTCTCCTTGCTCTTATACCATTTTGTAACACCCCCAGCCACCCAGGTTGAGGCATGCTACTCCAAATAACGCTCTACTACCATATATATTTATATACATATCTATCTAATGCAGATTAACAACTATAGCATTCTATTCATGCCACAATTCATGCGGAAATAACATTATAACATATAGGCATTATACACAAACAATTCTAACAAAATTATAACTTGATTTCAAGATACACATCATACAGAGAACAAACATTCGGTACTTATCTTTTAATATATGACCACCAAATGTGTGCATACCTCCCACAAACCTCCCAGCCTTAGACCACGTTTATCATCACACTCAGCAGTGGGTCACCCCCGAGCTGGGAATAAACTCCACTCGACAATGGATTCCTAGGCTTGGCAAGGACAACAGGAAAGTCGCACAGATCAACAGGAAGGATTATCCCAGGAGCCATCTCACACTAACAACCTACAGCCTCTCATTCCCCACATGCTTGTCCCACCCTAGGAAGTGTGCCCCTTCTCTGCTCAATAGTCCTTCGGCTACCCCACTTCCCTTCCAGAACTTCAACAACAGGTCGGATAGGAATTCTCATAGCACTATAGCTATTGTTGGGCTCCCTCTAGGAAAATCACTTCCCCAACAACCTCTCTCACCTGGAGAGAGTTGCTCACAAACCTGGAAACCTTCTTCTTTAGTCCATGAACCTGAAAAACCTCCTCTTCAAACCCACAAGCCTAACAACCTGCTTCTTCAGTACAGCTACTAAGTCAATTCAAGTAAGGGCGATGGCAACATCCAAGCTCGGTATAGATCATTTGATGGCAGCAAGCCACGCTCAGTTAAGGAACTGTGTGGGCAGAAACAACAAACTGTTAAGGCATGATACAGGCTCAAGAAAGGTACAGGTGCATTTTGATTCACAGGAAAAGTACGGGGTAGCTCAAGTTGCATGCAGGTTCCAAGGTGCGTGAATGATGCTGAGGTCGACGTTGAAGGAAATGGCTCAAAAAATAATGCGTGAATCCGTGGGTGAATCGGGTAAGATGGAAGACTTGCGAGAATGGAGACAGTTGCGAGAATGGAAAGATAACCCCCAACGAGCTCGTTGCGCCTAGGTTGACACACGTCTTCCTGCAGCTACATGAGCTCCACTTAAAACACATTCCCTTTCCCCAGGAACTTAGGACAACACAGATTATGTCAACCTTAGCCTTTTGGAAATAATAATATAATATTATCCCTTTAGAGGTAATCCCTCTAGCTTAGCCCCTATTCCTAGACACTTAGCCCCTTCCCTTACCCTACCTAGTGGAGTGCAGTCCCCCATAACTCTTTCTTCGTGGTCAATATACACACAGCGATGTAATTTTATTAATGATGTGTGTATTTACATATACAAAATTAGGCTCATTGGCCTTAGCATCTAGGATCTTCGACCTAATAAACAAATAAGTCTTCCAACTTATAAACACTTGTCTCACCAGCCTATAAACATAATTGCAATTCAGCAGGGGCTCAGCCTTGGGGTGTTACAAAATCTGAGGAGGAAGGACCTCTCTTTTATTTCTCTTTACATGTAAAAAATTGAATCTCATATGTCCAACA
This sequence comes from Picea sitchensis, assembly GCA_010110895.2. Lineage (NCBI taxonomy): Eukaryota > Viridiplantae > Streptophyta > Pinopsida > Pinales > Pinaceae > Picea > Picea sitchensis. The sequence continues at coordinate 21,034 of SNQJ01S0146787.1, read as the reverse complement.
ATAATGGTTGGTTGATTACTTAGTGGTTTAACTCATCCAAATATTTCAAGAGTACCCGAATTCTTCTAAGGGTTATACCTAGAAGTACGATACAGTGAAGTATAAATGGAATATTTTTCTGGTGTCGGGATCTACTTTAAAACAATGGGCATTAAGGGGTTTTCTTTCAGTGGATCATTCTAGATTTAACGAAACCTATGAGTGAGCTAATCAATTTTATTTTGGGAAGGCATGAAATGAATGTGACACTTTGTAAAGGAACAAGGGTGACTGTTAGAGACCTAAGATAGATAGATATATATATATATATATAGTCTACATTTACAATGATAATTGGTCATCCTTATATACAATCATAGGTAGAAGAACATGATTGAAGATATAACATGTCACCATTAATTATTGATTATTAATTATTATTATTGACAACTAATTCATTTGGTATACTACAATTAAGCCCTTCTCTAAAATTCTTAATCCACAAAGAATTGGTAACGAAGAGTATCTCAATCTAAATTCTTTATTCTCCCATTTAGCTTCATCTTCAAGAAGGTTCCTCCATTTAATAGCATACTCGTTGACACTTCTAGAATGAAGGATTTTGGTTTTGACTTCTAATATGCACTTGGGCTCCATAACTAACTTCCCTTCTTCATCTAGTACATGTAGTTAAATTTTTTGTACAAGGGTTGTTGAGCCCAATTTTTTCTTCAACATAAGAAGCTTGGAAAACATCATGTGTTTTCTTCTTGTTGGGTATATCTAGGGCATATTCTACTTGGCCTACCCTCTTCCAGATTCGATAGGGGCCATAAAACTTGGGTGCAATTTTATGGTTTTTTGTAATTTTTGAGTGATTTATATTTGTATGGATAGATTCGGATGAACATCCAGTCACCTATCTCAAATTCATGATCATTTATCTTCAAGTCTACTTGTTGTTTCATTCGATTCCTTTCCTGCTCAAGATGAGCCTTGAGGATACGAAGGATTTCATAAGAATTAGCTAGGTAATTTTTTGTTGTAGGTGCTTTCAAATTTGTGCCAACATATTATTTTACCGATTGAGGAGGATATCTATATAAGGCCTCAAAGGGAGTCATTTTTTCCAAAGTGTGATATGTAGTATTATACCATCAATCCACCAGATGCAACCAATTGTGCCATTACAACTAAAAAATCATTAACAATATTTATTATGTACCCTTCGAGGCATTTATTTACCACTTTAAAGTCTTCCCATCTATCCATGGATGGTAAGAAGTACTCATGGTTAAGGTAGTCCCAACTTGATAGGATAATTCCCTCCAAAATTTACTAGTGAATTTGGGGTCCCTATCACTAAAAATAACCTTGGGAAAGCCATGGAGTCTATAGATATTGTTTACATAGATATCAATGACATGATTGGCCTTGGATTTTGATGATATTCCAATGAAGTGAGCATATTTGGTTAATTGATCTACACCTACAAATATGTTATCTTTCCTATTTGAGGTGGGAAGAACTATGATAAAATCCATAGATATTTCTTTCCATTTTTTATTAGGAATATGAAGGCTTTGAAGGAGACTTAGAGAAGCATATCATTCAAACTTTTGATGCTAAAAAGTGTCATATTCTACCACGTATTTTTGGACATCATTCTTCATTCCTTTCCAAAATAAGGATTATCATGTATTGTAGTAGGTTTTGAAAATTTCCACATGGCCCATAGATGGAGAATTATGATTTTCTTTTAAGATTTGGAATTTGAACTTGGAATATATGGGTAAATATATTCTTCCTTTGTACCAAAGCACATTATTCTCCAATGTAAAATTTGGGATTGTTCCATTGTTACTTTCAAACTCACTGATTAGATTATTTATCTCTACATTTTTCACATACTCAGCTTGAACATATGAGATCCATTTAGAAGTGACTACTGAAATAGAAAATAATGTTCCATCACCCTCATATTTCCCTGATAAGCCATCAACAACTAGATTTTCCTTTCCCTTCTTATAAAGAATATTGAATTCTAAAACTTGGATTTTCCTTACCCATTTTTGTTGTTTTGTTGATAAGATCCTCTAGTTTAAGAAATATTTTAAATTGTTGTGATATTTCTTGACCAAAAACTTGGCTCTTGGTATGTATTGTTTCCATTTCACTGAGGCATGAATGTTAGACATCATTTCCTTGTCATAAGTATATTTGGTCTAGTCCTTGGATCTTAATATTTGACTTTTTAAAGCAATGGAGTGATTATCTTGCATAATCACAACTCTTATTCCTATTCTAGAAGCGACACATTCAAGGATAAATCGCCTCGTGAATTTTGGGCTACTAAAATAGGACTGGATTCCATTAAAGTCTTCATCTTCTTGAAACAATCTTCAGCTACATCATTCCATCTAAACGTGTCTTTTTCAAACAACGTTTTTAGTGGAGCCACAATCTCTACATAGTTTTTTATGAATCTTATATAATACCTTGTAATACATAGGAATCCTCATATTGATGTGATCATTTTGGGACTAGGTCACTTTGTAATATCTGTTGATGTTTTTAGCATCGGACATGTACTTCTTCACAAGTCTAAGTGTCTAGACATGTGGAAGTTGTCCAAAGCATTCTACCTTGAGACTCTACTTTAATTAAAGGAATTATTAAAGTAAAGTGTTTTTATCAGTGAGTTTGGTTTTATTTAAAGAAATGTTTTAATTAGCATTAGTGAATTAAATAATAGCCATTAATATCATGTGAAGTGAGAAGTAATATCAACTGTCAATCACTTTGGAGATTAGGGTTAGGTCATAACTCAATATTACAAAAGAAAGGCTAGGGTGAAGGAGGAAGACAAATGTGTATATGCGGGTCTACTTGAGGAAAGGTGTGTACATCTTGGGAAACATGCAATTTCGATATCATACAATTGAACAAGACTTGTTATGGTTTGTAGCTGTTATATAAAGTTTTCTATATTTCTCTGTGGGACATTTTCCTAATAAGGGAGCCCTTGTAAGATTTGAAGTTATTTGAATGATAATATTAGTTGATGGGAAGAATATCTTTATGTATTTTGTTTGAGATTTTGGTTTTCAACATTGCTTCCGCTATATTTATTTGAGTTGAATATTCCTGAAAGTGTGTGTTTTTTTTTGAGCTGCTAATTTGATTTACAACAAGGAAATAACTATATAACAACATACCTAGGTTTTGAAGTAGGGATTTCAACATGGTATCAAAACTTGGACTCTAAGAGGGAGATAATATCATGTTGCACAACGACATATCTACTATATCTAATTGACGAAGAGATAGATATAGTTTAGATCTAGGGTTACAATAGGAAATCTCTTGTATCATAAGTGTCATGGTGGGTGTTTGAAGGGACCAAGCATTGATCCACTATCTTTTGCATCAAATCTATCAAATATGTGGGAGATCTTAGCAGATCTATAAACCAGCAGGAAGAAATTGAAGGACAAATTTATTGGAAACAGTCGTACAGAGGTAAAACTGGTTCTATAAAATTTCTCGCAACAAAATACAATATCAATGCAAATCTGGCTTCTTTCAGAGTCTCGAATATGATACCATGTTAATTTTCCTTGAACCTAGGAACCAGATAATCGTATCGAATAAAATCACTTTATTAATTAAAAGCATGTATATTTCATTAACCAAATAAATCAATGGAAGCATAAAATTGAAACCATACACATTGCACAAGATATCTCGGTAAACTCCCCTAGAAAAACCCCAAAGGGAAAACCATATATGAGTTAATTTTATTCATAAAATCCTTGGGATCCCATCCTGCGATAATGGCCCATCAAAGGAAAAAACAATGTAGCAAATAGCCTACCCTACCTGGCTGCTAGCTCCCTTTTTTCCCATTTTTTCCTTTCCTCATCCCTTTCCACTCACACTTGGATGAAATTCTCTTCACCCGATCAATGAGATCTCCTCACTTTATGTGTGACACAAGCACATGATCAAAGAATACCTCTTTTCTCCAATGTACTTCATGTGTGTCTCATCCTCCCACTTAGGTTTCTTTTTATTATGTTGAGTTAAACCTAAATATCCTAAACTGATCAAGGGTTAATACTATATCTCCCCTTCACTTTATATCTAACAGCTAGGATTTAATCAACTCACTTAAGTTACTAATGAAAAATACTTAGGAATTTGACTTAATTAAACTCACATTAATCTAAAAGGTCATTCACTTTCATTATTAAATCATAAAGTGAATTTTTTGAGGTTCAGAGAGGCATTACAAATAACTTCCACATTCTAGACACCAAGTCTATGTGGAAGTACCTGTATGATGCTAAATACAACAACACTTCCTCTTATCGAGGAAGGTACTTCTACATCATGGAGGTGGCTATGTCTTCGCTATCAGATATTCTACCATGGTTGATCTCCAATCCACCTGATTGGTTTCTCCCTCTTAAATGAAAGTTATCCCTACCATCTCGCTCGAACCCGTCTTCAAAGACTTCCCTCTAATCATGTTCCTAGAATACTCCTTCTCCTTATCATCCTAAATGGTCATCTCATATCATGACTCCTTCTTGACAAACTTGGAAGGTTTATCCTTCCCACCTGAACCTAAATCTTTCCTCCCTCTAAGTTTCTCAAACTTTGAAGCCACATACTTCTTGTTCTCTTCCACTCTATTGTTTGTCATTGCTTTCATAGAAACTCAACAAAAAATACTGTTGTTTCCTAGATATCTGCTTGGGACCCGCTACCCGAAATCTCTACTACTCGTTTCCCAAACCTACTTTCTGGAGCTACCCACAGCCTTATGTTGTTTCCCGAGTACTTTTATGGTCTGCACGACTCATTTCTAGGTGCTTCACGGCTACTTATGCTCATTGGTCGGACATATTCCCATTTCCCAGGGGTTTCCCAAACCTTTGTGGCCTTTGCATCCTGCAGTTGGGAATATTTTAGGCCCTATTGATGGATTTTATAGCCGGCTTCCCCACCATATCCTCCTATGTTATTGGTGGCTACCTTTGGCTAGCCAACAACTACAGTGACAAACCCTCTTTCCAGCTTACGTTCCTCACGTAGCCTTACCTCTTCCCAATTGATTTGCACACTCTCCTCAACACACAGATCCTTCTACCAGCCATTTTTTCTACCTCCTTCATGCCCCTCCCCTCCAATCATTTAAACCAGCAACTCCTTCTCCCTTTCTCGACCCGATCCACCTACAACTCTACTACCAAATCTCATAGTTCCACACGAATCTACTGCAAATAATTTGTACATCGTACAACCCATACAAAATATGTAAAATGGTTGTATGGATCCCTTTTACTTTTTTTCCTTTTAATTTTACCCCGCAGCTTAAGCCTACAATAAAAAAAAATATTAGTGAAAAATACAATCTCTGTGCAAATTCAGCTTCTTTCAGAGTCTCGTTTCTGATACCATGTTAATTTTCCTTGAACCCAACACCCAACTAATAATCTCAATTAAAATCACTTTATTAATTAAAATAACAAGTAGGTCATTAACCAAATAAATCAATGAAATCATAAAATTGAAACCATATACATTACACAAGATATATGGGTAAACACCCCTGGAAAAAACCCAAAAGGAAAACCAGATCTAAGTTTATTTTATTCATAAAATACTTGGGCTCTCATCCTGGGATAATGAACCATCATAGGAAAATACAATGCAACAAATATCCTAGTCTACATGGATGCTATATCCCTTGCTTCCCCTTTTCTTCTTTCCTCATCCCTACCCACTCACACTTGGATGAAATGCTCTTCACCCAATCAATGAGATCTCCCCACTTTGTGTGTGACACAAGAACATGAGCAAAGAATCCTTCTTTTATCCAATGTACTTTATGTGTGTCTCATCCTCTCACTTAGGCTACCTTTTATTATGTTGAGTTAACCCTAAATCCAAAACCCTAGATCTCCTAAAGTGATCAAGCGTTGATATTAGATCTCCCCTTCACTTTAGATCTAACGACTAGGATTTAATCAACTCACTTAAGTTACTAATGCCAAATACTTAGGAATTTAACTTAATTAACCTCACATTAATCTAAAAGGTCATTCACTTTAATTATTAACTCATAAAGTGGATTTCCTAAGGTTCTGAGAGGCATTACGGATGACTTCCACATGTTAGACACCAATGTTATGTGGAAGTACTTGTCTGATGCTAAATACATCAATAAGCATGCCTCCGAAGAAGTTTCCAAACTTCAGGGTGATAATGAGTAGCATCATTGATTTTGAGTCTTCCAATGTTTAGGAATAAGCAAACCAGTAGGTTTGGAAGGATTCCATGGGGTAGGATGATGTGTTACATTGTTTCAGGGTCGGAGGGAGAACCAGTTCTAGGTGTCTCTTCAAGAAGTACCTTCCTCACTAAGAAGGAGTGTCGATGTTTAGGTGCCTCTTCAAGAAGTACCTTCATCAATAAGAGGGAGTGTTGATGTTTGTAGCAACGAATAGGTACTTCCACGCGGGTCTCAATGTCTAGACATGTGGAATTCGTTCAAATCCTTCTACCTTGAGAATTTACTTTAATTAAAGTAATTATTAAAGTAAAGTGATTTTATTAGTGAGTTGAGTTTTATTTAAAGAAATGAATTAATTATCATTAGTGAATTAAATAATAGCCATTGATCTCAAGTGAGGTGAGAAGTAATCTCAACTTTCAATCACTTTGGAGATAAGGGTTAGGTCATAAATCAATATTACAATGGCAAGGCTGGGGTCAAGAAGGAAGACACTTGTGTGAGACATTGTGTGTTGATGCACAAGAGAGAGAAAATAAGGATGTTTTCTCAAGGGTTGTCTCATGAAGGACTATGATTCAAGGGGATCTTGGATAGGTGGAGAAGTACTTCCATCTAGATATCAAGTTAGGGAGAAGAGAGAACATAGGAATCTGCAAGTGGGTTTCAATAGATTGGAGCCACAATAGCAAGGTCGAGCCATATGGAGTTTTTTGTACAGTCTTTGAGCACGTGTACATGGGTTTTAGTGGAGACAAGTGTGTGTACGTGGGTTTTCTTAAGGAAAGGAACATACATATTGGGAAATGTCCAAGTTCGGGACATTATAATTGACCAGGAGTTGATAGGGTTTGCAGGTGATGTCTAATTTTTTTGTATTTATCTGTGGGCCATTTTCCCAATAAGGGAGCCCTTGTAAGCTTTGAAGTTATTTGAATAATCATTTTAGTTGATGGGAAGAATATATTTGTGTATTGTGTTTGAGATTTTGATTTCCAAGAATCTCATCAAGACCTTTAGGATCATCAATTTCATTAGAGGCATCCTGCATTGAATAAAAATTGAAAAGGTAAGCTTTGTCTTCTTTCTTAATCATGTTATCCATTCTATTAGATGAGACTATTTAGGGTGCGGTATTTTGATTCCATAAAACTTATATTTCCTTCCATTATCAAAGAACTTTAGGAATTGTTTTTGCAAGTTTATCCCTATTGTACCAACTGTGGACAACCATTGGGATCCTAATACTACATCCACTCCCCTATTTTACATGTCATATATAGGGGATTGTAATTTATAATAATTAATTGATAACTTAACCTTATGACATTTCCCTGTGTACAAGGTAGTTTTATTCCTTGAAATTGTGACTTGAAGGTCAGAATATAAGTAGAAAAACATGTTTAATTGTTTTTTTTAATTCTAGTATCGATGAAATTATGAGAACTTCTTCTATCTATTAGCATTATTACTCTTGTGTTTTTAATGTATCCCAAAACCTTGAGAGTTTGGGGTTGATAAATTCTTGTCATCACAATAGACAAGAGTGTTCGAGTGGAATTTTGATGGCTAGATCCTCTAGGATTTTTGGACTCTCTATTTAAATATTTTGAATTTGTGTTAGATGGAGATGAATTGCATGTCTCCTTGTCTCTATCACTCTGTACTTCACATAGATATAATTTTTTCTCCTTGTTTTTACACTTATATTTGTCACCCTGGGCCTTAAAGGGGATAAACTGATGTTATCTTGTCAAAATCACATGAGAATTTCTACAAAAACCCAAGTTTTGAGATCGATCGCTCTTTCCCTGGGTAAAAGGGAGACCAATTTCTTGTTTCACATAAGAATCTACTAACCATTCATTGGTTGTCTTCATGAAACCTGCAACAACCCCTAGAACATTCTATATTCAAGGAGTTATGGGGATATTAGTGTAGGATGGGTTGGCCATGATCCATCATGAGCCATGGAACTTGGGCGTGACCTGTTTTAACCAACTTCTAGGCCTAGAACCTATCTGTTGGCTTCCTCCATATTCTTATAAATGAATGCCAAATTAAGAGGATGGGATAGTTTTTTTGGGCTAATATTCAAGAGTTAAATCATTCATTATAGCCTTATACTTCCACAGTGCAATATGAGAGACATTATTGCTTCCATCTTGAGAGAGTGGAGTATTGGGGCATCCATAGTTTTGAGAAAAACATCCTAGGTGAGGTAGGAAATCCTACCCTTGTTGTCATATGGAGGTATATCTTGCTATTTCCGCCAAGTGAGAGATGGATAAGGAGGAGTTTTAAGAGCTCAAAGATGGAAAGTGTTGCATGGTCTCAAGGTAGACATCTTGTTGTACTTTCTCATGTTTTTAATATACAAATTATAATGTTTTCCCCTCCAATGTGTGTAATTCATTGTTATTCTATGTTAATAATTGGTAGATCTGATTTCCCTCGATCAATTAGATTAGATCTACTTGTAACTATATTTCCTTTTGTGCTAAATAAGGTTGAGATAGGTATATATTGTTGCTTTTGTATATGTGGTTGTTTGTAGGAGATAGGAGTTGAGTCTTGGAGCTTCATCAACCATCGATTAAAAGGAAAGGCCTGCTCTCCTCTCTCGTTAGCATAAAATGGACATACAATTCATAGATCTAGTGTTCTATACATAGTGTTTTATCCCACAGTCTTTCACTGATAGATTCTCTAATAACAAAATTGGCGACTCCATTAGGGAAGAATATAGTCTTTCTTCCTTATTTTTGGAGAGTTACCTTAGTTTTTTTCTATTTTTGAAAGTTTTTGGTAGCTCTACACTGTGTATCTATTTCTTGACCTAGGGAGGTTGTAGGTGTTCTATAACTAACCTAAATATACCTAGATAGGTGCTTCTTTCTCCTTTTGTTTCGTCATGTGGATCTAGGATCCTCGTGTAGAGTTCATTTTTTTCCTTTGGATAGTTTGCATTGTTGGGCTTGGTGAGTAGTGACCTAGGAATAATTCTAGTGCATGTCCTTTACAAATTTGGTTGTGTATTGTTGTGTGTTTCATTTACATCTCAATTGAAATAAAAAATTCCATTTCATAACTGTTTTTTTTTAAGTTTTAGGTGTTTCTTCTTTTATCGAAATTGGCTTGTGAACAGTGACATTGACAATATCACGCAGCCCTTCATTTTTTTATTTTTAATTGTGTCATGTATTCTTATTTTAATTATCAATATTAGTGAAAACAAAAGAAACTGCATTGCATGATCAATTAGGGTTATGATTTGGGTTTTCTTTTACAAGTTTCGTTGGTTTGTTGTTCGAAGTCTTTGAGATTTGAAATTGTTTTCTTTTGGAATAGTTGGTAATTTCATTTGGAGTGTGAGATTTTTTTTTGTTTAAAAAATTATGAAAAAAGAAAAAACTCTTATCTTTCCCTTAGATAGATTTCATCGAAAAAAGGTAATTTCATTTTGTGTTTATTTGGGTTTGAAAGAGTTATAAAACATCATGGATTCCATTATGTACCCTCTTGAGTAATCAACATCCACAAAAGAAAAAATCACTTAATATGAAATTTATTAGAATTTGTTTTCTTTTTAGAAAACCAACATAGTGTAGGACTTAGGACCTTGGTGTAGGATTAGAGAGTGAACTCTCCAAGGCCATAAAAAATGAAACTAGGAATTCACTAAAGGGTGTTTAAATCCATTAGTAGCAATGATATATTGTTTGGAAATCACATCTAACATAGGTGTCTAGCACGACGTCGCACTAGGAAAAGTGGAGTGATATCCCCTCTTCCCTTGTTTTGGTGTTTGTTGGACTACTCCGTGTATAGGGGTTTCAGAGTAAAGTGTTATCATTTATGTCTAAAACTATAGGAATTTTCCCCTAACCATATGTTTGTTCATAACCCATGATTGTTCCCCCTAGTTGTTGATTGTGAAGTGGTATCCATAGTGACCTTTTCTATGGCATCACATAGGTTAATGTGAGTGGGAAGTACTTGTGGTACTTGAGGTAGAATTTAAATCCCTATTTTAGTTCCCATAGAAGGTTCTCGTCTTCACGAGGGTACTTTCACTAGTAAGGATCATTACGTGTGGGTTACCATAATTGTCTCTCACACCTTTTCTAGCCAGGTCTTGGGGACTTGACACCCCCAAGGGTTTTGTTTTTGAAAGTCCCTTTTGTCCAAAAGTTTTCCTATTGAATCTTATATTTACTAGGGGTGTGTTGTGTGGGTCTTGGTGTCTATTTGGCCATACGATAATTGTTTTGTTCAATAAAATGTGATATTTTACCATGTTGTACCTACATCTTCATTGGTTGCATTAACAACAAGGAATTTCTCCTAAGGAGGAAGATCCACCATCCACTAGGAGAAGGTTGTTGTCCACAATAGATGACACTAACCCAATAGACTTTGAAATTCACTCATTAGATTCAAAGGAGAGTGATTGTGTGGAATTTGAATTTGTTGATAAAATCTCTCCACCAAAATTCAATCCCCCTTTGACTAGGCCTTTTGATCCTATACTCATTTCAGTGAATAGACCTTTCAATGATCATTTTTCCTATTTCAATAACTCTCACATGATTTCAAGCATTAGCAGTTCATCCAGTATGGAAGGACCTATTCCTACATCACCTAGTTCAATGGTAGGAGTTTCTATAACTTATACCTTACCATACATTAGTGGGATAGGTTCTTCCGCTACCATGCCTAGTAAATCTAGTTTTTCCATATAGGGATTGTTGTTGGTCACGTCATTTCCTTCCACAATTTTCCCTAGTTTCAATTTTCCCATTGCATCCATTCCAGTGCCCACATCTAGATTTGTTTTTGGTGGGGGTCAGGGACTTGGTTTTACCACTAGAGGTAGATTTTCCTCTACTTCCGGTATCTCTATAGGTGTTCTGAAAATACCAAATGTTGGTTTCCCATTTGGTTGGAATATTAATCCTAGGTTTGGCATTGGCTCTAGCACATTTCCTATCATTGAGGATAGTAATGTCTCTAGACACCCTTATGTATGTAGGAGCAGTAATGTCCCTAGGGGTCATAGTGTCTTTGGGGGTAATACAATGGGGGGACTACAAGGTCCATTAGGGTTTTAAGCCAAGTTTTCTTTCAAATTGAATCCATTTTCCAACACACAATTACCTTTTCTGTAAATATTAGACCTTCTTGATCTTCATGGGTTGATAAATGACTTCATCCAAAACCACCCATTGTGGCTAGAAATTCCCATCAAATTACCATCAAATATTCCAAAATGTGATAGAAAATATAGAGAAGACCCTTCCACACATGTCATGACATACCACCTATGGTGTTCCTCAAACTCCTTGGTGGGTGATAGTATATGGTTGAATATTTTCCAGATAAACCTAACTAGAAGTGATGTCAAATGCTACATTGAGTTACTAGGTGCTCCATATATTGACTTTTCATCTTTAGCCATGTATTTTCTAACATACTTCCATCTTCTCATTCAATACTAAATTGGAATAGATATTTTGGCATCATTGCATAAAAACATCTCCACCCACATTTTAGATCATATTCATGAATGGAGACGATGGCATAGGCTCATTCGATCTAATATTCTAGATCAACCTTTGGCAAAGTGGTTCATTAAGGCATTGTTACCACCCATAGCCAAATATGTTGTTATGTTAGGGGAAGTTACCAAGGAGAAAGTAATCCTACATTCCCATCACTTATATTTGATTTATGTGCATTCTATCACATTGTATGATATAATTCCTCATTCTCCAAGGATGTCAACAAATCCCCTTAGGCCTAACCCAAGCCCCCATGTTGATGGCATGGTTTGTTTTGTATCTCATGCTTCAATTGGATAGTTGGGTGGGAAATTGAGTCAAATGTCCATCTCTACAAATCCACCTACTACAATGCCAACAACCCAAAGTGATAAAGTCCCTACTTAGACCTATGAGGTGAATTCAGTCCATTCCTCACAACCAAAGAATCCTTAGAAACTTGGAGGAAAGAAGAATAACAAAAAGAAAATTTCTAATTTTGAGAAAGGGATTGCACAAACACAAAATGATGCTACTATAGGAACTAAGGAGAAGAAGAAGGTAAAGTTTCCCTACAATATTTGTGGTGGAGACCATCTCACTCACTAGTGTCCTAGTATGGATGAGATTCATCATTATTTCTCCAAATAGGGAGCTCCATATCAACATGTTGTTTTGAAAAATCCATTCCCTCCTCAAAAACAACAAATGGTTGCATAAAATATTGCACCACTATAAGGGAGCATAGCAAGTAACCCCCAACAAGGGTATATTGTCAAATGAAAGTGTTTACATGTGTGATCATATGGTCAATTTACAAACTTAGGCTCATATTAATTATAATAATATAGAGTGGTTCTTCCAACAAGGACTTGTCATCATTCTCCTAGCTTGGTGATCCTCTCTCTATATATAAGACATCATTTGAAACATACCTTTTCTCAACAAAGGGTGTTTTTCATAGGTCAGCACATAATCCTAATGCATGGGCTACCCACAATTATAGCATTGTAGAAGATTTAGTCCAGGCACCATGTGCCATGTCAGACCATGAAGTTATCCAAATATATCCAATGCAAAGGAAGGAATTTTTTCTACTATAGGAGGGTTTGACGCCTCATACTCTCTATTAATTACATTTTACATTGACCAAATTCATCTTAGGCTCCCTCACCATATTGCTTTTCAAATCATTTTTTTCTCACGTGGGATTAATATATTTAGAACTGTGGTTGATTAGGGAGCCTCCACTTGTATTATGCTTGTTTCATGTTGGAGTGATATTAGTTCTCAAGAGCTCATCTATTCCAACACCATGTTAAAGGCATTTGATGGACACACTTTCTAGCCTCTTGGAATCATTGCCACCTTCATTATGGAGTTAGCTAGAAAGACTATCTTGGTTGAAGTAGAGGTAGTTGACGCCCCACTAGAATACAATATTTTGCTTGGTTGTAGTTGGTTCTATGAAATTACAATCATAGTATCCTTGGTATTTATGGTTCTATTCTTTCCCCGTGAAGGGAGGGTTGTCACTACACATCAGTTAGTATATTGCACACTTGACACTAGAACTAATAATGGTACGAATGTTTAGTTTTTAAATGGTTCTTGGAGTACTTATGATATTGTTGGTGTGGTGATATTAGAGGATTCATCATTGATGGGTACATTTACCCTAACCCCACCACTCACTACTCAAAAAATGGATCGTATTTTCATGATCTCTTTGGGTGACATTGCATCATAGGGTCCCCTGACCCTTGGGTAGTGCCTAATCCTTTTGAATTTGAATCATTTGGAGATAGAATGTTGCTTAGTGTGGTCGTGATTTCCTATCAAGTGATCTAGTCAACATTTACATGCCATGATCAAAATATCCAACAGGATATGGAATTCGATCAATACTCTTTGCCCATATGGGCCATCACTCCTCCCAGTTTGCATAACTTCTTAGATATTGATTTTCCTTTAGATGAGGCCATCATGGAAGTCATGGTTTGATTTAGTTGATAATCCATGGGAAGATACGAATCATCAAGAATATTTTCTTCCTTATCTAGAAAGGTTGGAGGATGACATGAAAAACCTTATTTCTATTGATAATGTTGAGTGCTACCCATATCCCATTATGACACATGATGTGTACTTATAAGGTAAATTGGCCAATATCTCGAAGACCATACCCATTGAAATCTTTCTAAAATCGATTTTCATGGAACACATCTTTTAGGTGCATATTGTTCCCCTAAAGAAATAGAAATTTATACTACCCCAAATAATTTTGCAACGTGTTCACTTGGACATACGAGGAAATTCGCAGCATTGATCCCTAGATATTCATGCATGATATTAAAACATATGATAGATACAATCCTATCTGAAAAAATGTCTAGCCAATTAATCCATGAAAGGTAGCTACCATCAAGGTGGAGGTTGAAAAATTTATTTGAGTTGACTTCATCTATTCAACTCCCTTGACTGAATGGGTATCCACTATCATTCCAATCACTAAAACATAGGGCATGATTATGATTTGCATCGATTATATGGATTTGAAAAAGGCATATCCTAAGGATAATTATCCTACCCCATTCATTGACCAAATTATCGATGAATGTGTTGGAATTAAAATCTTTCATTCATGGAAGGTTTCTTCAACTATAATCAAATCTATATCAAACTAGACAATCAACACAAGACCACCTTCATTTTTCCCTAGGGTAATTTTTCTTATAGGAAACTACTATTTGGTCTTGAAAATGTTGGAGCCACTCTCCAGCAGGCCATGTCATATGATTTTCACATCATCAAACACATCACTGAGGCATACTTAGATTATTCAGTTGCTCAATCAAAGTGGTTTGATGACCATCCTAGTCATATGTGGGTCGTCTTCACCCAATGTCAATACTATAGAATTTGTTTAAATCCACATAAGTGTATATTTTGTATGATTTCTAGGTGATCACTAGGATTTATTGTGTCCAAATATGGGATCATGGTTGATCCTTTGAAGGTCGAGGTGATAGTCCAATTTCCTCTTCCATGAAATATAAGCCAACTTCAAAGTTTGCAAGGGAAGGAAAAACTTTTGAAAATATTCATAGTCAATTATCCTAAGATAAAAAAAAAAAAGGATTAATGTGCCTTCTCAAAAAGGGTGTACCTTTTGTGTGGGATGACCAAGTGCAATGCTCTTTTGAGGCATTGAAGACAGTGTTGAGGTTAGCTCCACTACTAAGTCCTCCATATTACAGTTAGGACTTTTTCTTGTATATCGTGGAATCTGAATCCACCATTGGTATTATGCTTGTCCAAGAAGAAAATTTGCAGAAGGAGTATGTGATATATTATCTTAGTAAGGGTCTGATCAGACCTAAACTATGTTATTTACATGTTGAAAAGTTGGCCTTGGAAGTTGTTCATGTTGTCCAATGACTTGGGCACTACATTCTACTTAGGAAAACCACTATGATAAAATACTCTAACCCAATGCAACATATCTTGGCCTGTAATATCATTGGGGGGAAATACTCTAAATGGATTCTTATATTATAGGAGTTTGACATAGAATTTGTGACTTCAATATCCAAGAAGTCATTAGCCTTCACAGAGTTAATGTCTAAGCTTCCTAGAGTTAGTGAATAAACCATGGTTAATGATTCATTTCTTGATGAATCATTATTTTTCATTGGTTGTTTTGATCCTTGGTATGGTTAAGTATTGGTATATCTTCAAACCCAATAGTTTAACCCTCGGTTATCCAAAGGCGATAAATGGAATATACTCCATGAAGCCACGAATTACCTCATTATTGGTGACACACTTTATCAACATGGGGTTTATTTCATATTGTGTGTATATCTTGTCCATGAAGAAGCTAAGCATATTTTAAATGACTACCACACTAGAGCATGTGGCAATCATATTTATGGTCTTGCCACTACCTAGAATATATTACACGTTGGATACTTTTGTCCTAAAATATTCAAAGACTGTATCAATGTGGTTCAGAAGTGTCATCCTTATCAAGTTTTTACTCATAAAATGTATGCATGTCCTTCTCTTCTATATCATGTGGTTGTCTTTGGACCCTTTTCAAAGTAGGGGATTGATTTCATGACTTGTAAGCCTTCCTTGGATAATGGCCATGGTTACATATTTGTGGCTATTGTCTACTTCACCAAGTGGGCCAAGGATATGCTTACATATTCCAATGATGGTACCATAGTGGCAATATTCATGTTTAATCACATCATTTCTAGGTTTGGAGTGCCTAAAACAATTGTTATAGATCACGGGTCACATTTTTGCAACACGATGATGACCAAATTAGTTTCCAAGTTGGGTTTTCACCATGAGAAATCAACACCTTATTATCCTCGGGCCACGAGAAATCAACACCGTATTATCCTCAGGCTAACAATTAAGTATAAGCTATCAATCATTTTTTTAAGACAATGATCCAAAGGATGCTAGGGAAACGCAAGACAAACATGCACCTCATGCTTTTGTTGACATTGTGGGCATACCAAACCTCAATGAAAACTTCCACTAGTTTCACATTGTTTCAAATTGTCTATGGAGTGGAGGTAGTATAATGTGAAAATACTTAGATGTCAATTAGTTCTTAAACAAAAACTAAACATATGACTAGATTGAGGAAATTAAGATCGTCTTGACTATTTGTAAAATATCATGTGAAAATGCTTATTTATCCCTAAACTTCGTCAACTAATAATAACTTGCAGAAACAAGAATTCCAAAATAGAGAGAAATAGAGACAACAAATAACAAGGCTCATTACACAGTTTGATAACGGAGTTCACCTATCTTGGTCTATGTCTCTGGTTCCTCTTCCAAACAGTGAGATCGCTCTATTAATGCTCAAATGCTTGATACAATGATGACTTACAATGGTAAATTTGAAGACACCCTTCAATTCTACTGCTCAAACCCAGAAACAGAGGTTACCACTGAATATTTTCCATACTCAACCATCAACATATTTTCTTGTATTAATAGGAACAACATCAATCAAAGGATCTTATTTACTTCCAATCGTAGGTTGCAAAACCGAATCCTGGATACTAGCATTAACTAGCATTTTCACGTTCCCTGTAGTGACAACTTTCAAATTCATCTTCATCTGATGAGATCTCACAATGAACTCAATCCCATCCTTGAAAATATGATACTTGTTATGTTCCCTGTAGAAAATGGCA
Source organism: Picea sitchensis (assembly GCA_010110895.2). NCBI lineage: Eukaryota > Viridiplantae > Streptophyta > Pinopsida > Pinales > Pinaceae > Picea > Picea sitchensis. Next base: position 3,980 of record SNQJ01S0146787.1, on the reverse strand, counting down.
TTCCTGTCATACAAGTATGGACTTCCTGAAACCATCCTGCAAATGTCAAGAAGCAAAACTTCTAACTCTACCTCATCAATGAAACTGGATGTGATATCAAATTGTAACTTGCATTTCTTAGTTACCTATAACTGAGCATTATCAAAAATCCAACTGAAAGGATACAATATCGGATGAGGCCTAGTTTCCAATCCCAAATTTTGAACAACTTGCTATAAAATAAGATTTACTTGTGATCCACTAGCAACAAGTGTATCAATCTTATTGTGCTTTGAGATAACTTGTAAATTAAATAGTTATTTTCTTTTCCTTCCATCAGGGATTACATTATCCTTTGAAGATGAAGCATGTGAACTAGAACTAGAAATAGAAAATATACCTTTAATGCACATAATTGTAACTTCATAATCTAATACAAGATCTTGAACTATGGTTGTGGCCTTATGTTTACCCTTGTCCTTGAAATTATTTGGTAGCCTCTCTGGATGCAAATTCCAACATGTTGTCTCCTCGTGTCCTTTCTTCTTGCAATGATAACATGTGGGATTCTCTTCTTATTTTCACTTCGATTGCTTCTCAAAGTTATGTGGCTTTCCTTTTCTTTTACCACCAATTCCCTTGGTCATATTTCGATCTTCATACACTTCTTCCACCATGGCCTTGATTTCCATGAACACGAAAAAAAATGCCTTTTCAGTACCGAAAGGATTTGGATTAGAAGAATCCCCATATTGTTTTTAAGCCATTTATGCTTTCGAAATGCATGCTTCAAACCAGTCTCAGGAATGTACTCTTCAAGCGATCCTCCACTAAGCTTGAGTTTGGACCTTATAAGCATTCACTTGCAAATACACATCAAACTAACTCTGATACCATGTTATCTGAAAATCCTTAGATGTCAATTAGTTCTTAAATAGACACTAAACATATGACCAGATTCAAGAAATTAAGATCTTCTTGACTATTTGTAAAATATCATGTGAAAACACTTATTTATCCATAAATTTCATCAACTGAAAATAACTTACGGAAATAAGAATGCCAAAATAGAGAGAAATAGAGACAACAAATAAAAAGGCTCATTACACATCTTGATAACAGATTTCACCCATCTTGGGATACATCTCCAGGTCTACTTCCAAACAGTGAGATCAGTCTATTAATGCTCAAATGCTTGATACACTGATGACTTACAATGGAAAATTTGAAGACACCCTTCAATTCTACTACTCAAACCCATAAACAGAGGTTACACTGAATTCCTCTCGAAATTATGAGAAAAATGAGTATAAACTTGACTATGTTATGAACAAGTTCTTAAAGACCCCCTTTTGCATGCATAACGAGACTATGGGTCTCATACATGACAAACTAGACTAAGAATTTCATACATAGCACTTTTACACAGAATTGAAATCACCATCATATTCCTCTTGAAATTCTGAGAAGAATGAGTATAAACAATCTATACATCTCTCAAAGAACTCAATAGCAAGCAAGATGAGGCAAGTCAAAACTAGAAACACCTCTTGCATGCAAAACGAGGAAAATCTACACTTGACGCAAAATTATATGCAATATCCTCTATAAAATGGCACACATTTCCATGTGTTGTACTTGGTTTAGGCGCATGAGTTTATATAGGGATAGGTCGGCATAAATGACCCCCTATATACACAAGCTGAATTGTTACAACTTAAATATAATTTGTTTTTGTTTTAACAAACAACAATCATTGGTGCATTGGTAGGAGGCATATGTTAAGTCATTGGAATATTCCCTCAAGGGTCATGGGTTTGATTCCCATTCGACCCAACAAACTTTATTCCTTTAACCATTATTTTCCAATCGAAGAGTGCCACGTGTCACTCTCTAGTTGGTCCACTTGTTGCACAGTCAGTGCCTGTGTTAGCTGCCACGTCAGCATACAGATGCCATGTCACCTTATTTATTGTACCTTCCATGTCATCATACATATGACACATGGCACATTTTTATTGGTCCACGTGGGTGCCGAAAATGCCAAATTTGAGTGACATGTGGTAGCCTCTCATGTTTCCATGTCAACATGTTGACATCTTGATGATGTTACCCTATCATTTGTATGGATGGCCATGTGGCATCTTGTGGGCTTGCAATGTGTCCTTTCCTATTTGACGTTTTCCTTTTTTTACCAAAACTTTGAAAAGCCATAACTTCCTCATACGACGTCGGTTTCAGGCGATTCACGGGTCGTTGGAAAACTCTCGCCGAGCTCTACACAATGAAGTCATTTCCATTAGCATTTGAGAAGACAATTTTTGAGCATTTTGGATCCTCCTGGATCATAGTATTTCCAATTGAATGTGAAATCCCTTTATTAAAATTGGCTATAGAAATCTTTCCCAACACTTTTTCTAAGGAAGAACGTCTCTTGTATTTGGCCCATGTGGATGAACATTGTCATGAATAAATAATGGTTGATGAGACTCATAAGAAGCGATTTGAAGATAAGTATGATAAAAAAAATTGTCATTGTGTCTTTGTAGAAGTTGACTTGGTTTTGGTCTATGATTGGGACCATGCTAAGTTAGGCATAAGTAAACTGGAAACCCTTTGGAATTTTCATTACATTGTTAGTCATGTATTTTAGAAAGGGGCCTACATGTTTGTTGATTACAAAGTAAATACTTTGTCAAAGCCTCGCAATGGGCTCTATCTCAAAAAGTATTATGCATAGGATGAAAGCTTGCATATTTCTTTGTATATAATGATTTTAGTAGATTTTTTGGTGTGAGTGCTTTTGTTTTTGCATGTGTATTGACTCAATTCAACACTTATTATGATTGGTACTTGACTTGTAGATGTTAGTGTATACATCGGTCTATGTAAGATTTGTAGACAACACCAGTCGTAGTACCCAGAACATCACTTCAACTACTTGGGTGATCTTTTCACCCACAAATGAACTCATGAGTTTAGGGGCAAAATACCTCGTCCTTGTAATATTCCAGATATAAAATAGTATGCAGAACATAAATAATTAGCTAGAAATGGAAGATAAACAATGATATAACCAGAAAAACATCACAATAATACCAAAATAATATCAGAATAACACCAAAAAGAGTACTTTGATTACTGAGAGCAATGTTCACTTGCCTCTTCGAGGGGAAACCTCCAGCAGAGCAGAGATCTATTACAATAATATCCAAGACAAAACTTCTCATACCCTCTGTTCCTATTTATACTAAATCTATCTATCCAAAAGAACAATCTAAAGGAAGATCCTTCTAGAAGCNNNNGAATTATTCCTCTTTATTGTTAGGCCTTATTAATATTGACCTTTATTACATGGAAATATATTATTCTACCCACTTGAGGGGTTATATATATTAGGTCCCTAACATGCCCTCCCCCTTAGAATCAGTGATGTCCTCAAGTATTGAGATGAGGAAATTGTTGCAGAATGTTAGTGGGCTTCCAGGTGGCATATGTTGGAGTTGTATCTTTACACTGAACTGACACTTCCTTGATGGTACGTTGATGAAGACGACGCTCTCGTTGGTCCAAAACTACTTGTGGATGCAACCAGATGATTCCTTCTTCATCCAACTTGGGAAGGTTGGTTTGAGTTTGGCACTTAGTTCCAATCACCTTCTTTAAGAAAGAGACATGAAAAACGGGATGGAGCTTAGAATGATTGGGTGAAGCTAACTGAGAGGCCATCTACCCAATGCGCTTGAGAACTATATAAGGACCATAAAATTTGGGTGCCAGTTTCTGACAATGTTTGGCCTTGAGTGAAGTTTTCTTATAAGGTTGCAGCTGAAGAAATACTTGGTCTCCCTCAGCAAATTTTTGTTCTGAGCACCTTGATTGGCTTGTTGCTTCATGCAATTATTGTTGAAAAGTCAACAAGAAACATGTGTCTAATTTAATTTTCCCTTAATTAAATTAGACAATAAATATTAATCTATTATCTCATTCATAACTGAGTG
>SNQJ01S0146786.1:0-11785 GCA_010110895.2 Picea sitchensis | reverse complement strand
ATAATTAGACTATATGCATTAGTGGTGAATACAAAAGGATTTGAGTCTTCATAGAATATTTGAAGACGAATTCGGGTTTGAATTTTATTATGTGAGTCATGAGACTCAACAACCGTCGATTTTTGAGCTGGAGTCATTCTCAGCCATCCAAAGACGGGCTCAATAACCATCAAATTTATTTGTAAACCAATGAGAAATTGTAACTGTTGGATCGAAAAATGATTAGATTCCAACTATCAGTCTCGATGGGTTATTGGTGAACTGGGGAAGGATAATAGAACGTTGAAATATCAAACTCTTGGAGCCCAGGGAGACCTTTGTGGTAAACTACAAGGATCAATTGATGCATCGAAACCCAGTGAAATAGGGTTTCAAATCTTGGTTCCACTCCTTTCCCTTTTCAAATAAGCTTGAGAACCTTTAGAAATTCATCCTTCCAACCAAACCCATTGGATCGAGAGAAGATTAAATCTCCATCATCAAATCTATTAGGTCGATGTCGGGTATACCAGGATGTCAGGCCCTAGAAGTAACCAATTTTTCCTTTCCTTGAGGGTCTCGATACCCTGATACCTGGGGGGGAGCAATGTGTCACAAGATGATTGGTCCATGTGGCACGTGGTAATGGGTCCATGTGTCATGAAAAAGTGGGTGATACGTGTCAACACTTGATTTGTTAATGGACCGAGTGTGGGACCTATCAGGCTTAGACCTTTGCCTAGCGGCCTTGATTTCTAGTCATCATATTTGAGCACTAAGGAACCTCAATTGTCGATATAATAGAAAATTTCAAGAGGGAGTTCAACATCCAGGGGTACTAGAGTACAAAACCTTGGAATATTTCCAAGCCCTTTTCCTTTTGGAAGACACGATATGTTGATTCCAATGAGAAGGGTTCCGGTCGAAGAAAGGTTCCCGATTACTGGATCCCAAGAGATTAGGGATGAGCACAGTTGGTCGATGACCGAGAGGTCGAGGCCCTGGTGATCGATACCCAAATAGGACAAGGTTCCTAGGGAAAATTTCCACCTTTTTCGCGTAAGGCTCTACATAGAGGAAATGACGTCGAGATGATGTCTGAAGATGTCATTCCATCCAATACTCAGTGGCCAGGTGTCAACCCCAGGAGAGACAAACCCCATTCCCTACGATGACATTTACCCCATGTCAATCCACAATAGAGGTTCACATGTCACACAGTGGTTGTACCATGTGTGATGTTGATTTGGCATATTTGGTAGAGATCTGTAGGAAAAATTAGTGCCATGTATCGAGTGGTACAAGTGCCACATGTCATGTTAGAAGGTAGAGAGTGGTAGGGCCATGTGTCATAATGGGTGGTCTATTGCGAAAGAGCTGTGTGTCCGAAGTGCTAGCTAGGACAATAGAACGAGCATTGGAGTCACTTGGAGGTAAAGTTTTGGTTCCCTACGGGGCCAATGTCTCGATACCCTAGTGGGTCAATATTCCCAGTGGGTCAATACCCCATGATGTCGGCTATCGAAGGTTCGACAGACAGAGTGGTTGAGTGAAAAGTAGTTAGGGGGATGATAATTCGGAGGCCCGATGTGTCAAGTGGAAATGTCATACCAGTAGCCACGTTAATACCAAATGGTGGCGTGTCTTGCCTTTTTAGGTCTAGGTGGAGTAGTAGGTGACGTGGAGCCACATGGAAGTAAAGAGACCCTTAGATAACAAGGACCCTAAAACTTTAAAATGTCAAAAATTTCAATCTAGAGATCGATTTTGAGAAAACTTATAGTCATTGGAAAGATCTTAATGAACAAAAGATAATGGTGCCCTTGCAAATAGGTTTAGAGATGATTTAGAGGAAGTGAAATTTGTATACCCCATTCCCTTAGAAGGTACCTAGGGGGTTGGATGTCTTACAATATCTATTTATCCGAAGACATGTCAACTGGAAACTTCATATGTTTCTTCCTTATTTTGATCCAAGAACTACTTGACTAATACCACATTCTTTGGAAGATAATGTAGTGTTTAATCTTCCATGGGCTTCCCAAAGTTAGAATTAATAGATTGCACTTGATTAGAATTTCCAAATTTCTTACCTTTGGACAAGTTAAATACCATATGAAAAAGCTCATTTTATTCCTCCTCCAATGTGTTTATTTGGCACTTCTACTGCATTAATTTACCCATTATAACTTCAATATCAGTAGATACATTTTTTTCTTGACACTTGATTTTCTATGAGACTGTATGAATCAAGATGTTGTTTCCTTGAATTTCTTCCTCATGTAACCTTAGTGCTATTTTGATCTCCTAAAGTTCCCTATAGTCCATATGAAAAATACAGAATCCTAGGCCACAAATTAGAGGATGGGAGTCAAGAAGTTCTAAACTACTAGATTTATATAGAGAGGGAAAAACAATCAGAACCCAAGATGAGAACAAAATGTGATCAAAGAAGATGTAAGTAACAATGCCGATACAAATAAAACCCAAAGTAGACCGAGTTGAGGCCCCCGATGCAAGAAAATCCAAAAAGAAGAACCACTCAAAGCAAAGAAAAGGCCTAAGACTTAAAAACTAAAGTCTTCAAATGTTTTTGTCTTGAAATCAAAGATGAACATAAGGTTTCTCAAACCAAAATTTACTCCAAAGGATGACAATAATTCATCTGAGAGTGTGTCTAGACTCCCCGAGAGAGGATCCAAACCAATCTCACTGAAAACAACACCAGAGACCCACTAAGAACCCAATTTATTAAAAAATAGGGAAGGTGAGGTGTCCCACTCACCTGTGAAGTCAAGGAGTACCATAGGCACAAGACAGATGCCCTAGAAACATATAACCACTAGATGGAACCATGTGAAAACATTTTGAATATGTCACCTAAAGGAACCAAACCACAGTGTCATAATCCCACAACGCTTGTGCTTATTTCCATCCATTTCTCCATAAACATGTGAGGGAATGAGGTGTAGCATGTGACAATAGGGGAGAAATCACTTTGCATTATCCTTCCTTTTGTTGAACTGTGAACCTTACCCCATGTTTTTTCAAGGCGGCTTGATTGGAAAAACAATTGTAATAGGATCGTTTTCTCACGGGACATGATAAAATTTCACCTTTGTAACTAAATTTTTGACTTTCCAGATCCTCTTTATCATTGATGCCAAGTGTTGTTCTAGAGTCTGTACTTAAGGCTCATAAGTACAGTGTCTAGGCATCCGAAAGTGGGTAAAGAGTAGGGAAGAGAGAAACATTAACCTTCGACAAGGGAAACTAGGGAAGATTTCTGCATTGGCGTTGTCTAGCTTCCAACTGTTCTTGGATGTTTATATCCTACTCAATCGCTGCCCATGAACGTTCGAGTTCAACCCGAGTAGTGGCAGTTTTAAGAATAGTATCGAAGAGGTTTAAGGCAATGTGTGTTTGATTTGATAATCCGAGTTCGATGTTGGGCTGTGTTGGCACAGGGACAGTCATGGAGGAACAGTAAAATAAGGAAAACTCGGGGGAAGTTTGAGTGATGTCTCAATTCAGTCGTAATGAAAGAGAGTTTACGGTTTCAGGAATAAAAGAAATGCAAATCAAAGGCTCTTTCCCATAACTGGGTTATATTTTAATAAAATGTATGAGGTGGGAGAAAAACATTTAGCTGTCTATTGAGTAAGGCTCCTATCAAGGGAGAATCTCACGTATAAACAAAAGAAGAAAAATGTAAAGAAATAACCCGATGAAGCATAAAATATATATAGAATTCTGAAAGTGTTGATTGGTCTTATACCTGCTGATAGCTGGTACAGAGGAAAAACAGTAAACAATATAGAAAACCAAAATTCATTCACTATAGTAGAGGTTGTACTAAATTATAACGAAGCATTCATCAAATACGAATACCAAATGAAATGAAATAATGAGATACAAGAAAACAAACTCATAACACAGTCGTGACAGAATTGAGAATCTTCGGATTTGCTTTATATTAACTCTCAAAATGTAAAACCTCTGTTACAATCGACACAAAAAGGTCCAGCCCCTCTTCTTTCTTTCTATGGTGTATTTATATAGTTTTACAATAAGATGGAATCTCAATCGTTGCACAATTTTCAGTTATGATAGGGAGGAGAGAAATCGCTCCATTTTTTCTTCTTTGTCTTTACTTGGTGCTAGAAGCTTGTCCTCGTGCATGCTCAGTATAGGTGACACATCTTTCAACCAACCGAGATATCAGCCTTGACGGTTCTGCTTGACAATTGGCTTCAAAAGAGTAACAATCTGGGGCTAATTGCGATAGTCTGTCTTCCATCTGTCTGTCTATGATGTCAATAGCGCATAATTGCGCGCTTGGTTTAATCATACATTTGTCTATTTGGACTATGTCTCCCATAGTCACTTGGGAGATCTCGGTTGAATCTCTTTCCTCTTTTTCCTTTAAATCGAGTGATATTTTTTCCATATTCATTTGAATCAATGTCTTAGCATTACCTTCACTATTAATGCCCAGTAGATTACCATCTATAAAGCTAAAATCCTCTTCTAAGGATTTTGTTACTCTCTTGGATTGCAGCGTGTCTTCCGAGATGTTGTGCTCCCATTCTTTCAATAGAATGTTTCCTCTGGTCTGCACCGAAATGGTGAACCTGGGAGTACTTCCCGAATCTCTGTTGTTTATGGCTATCACAGCTTCTTGGAAGGTGACCCGTGTTGCTCCAGCTTCCCTTTCTCTAGCAATAAAATTCTCCAAAACTTGATTGACCAGCAAGCAGTTGTCCTGAATCACCTCTACCTTGGCGAGTAAATTTTGTTGGGCCACAGAGACTCTGCTCTGAATCTCCATCACCTGGGACTGGAACATCCTGATATTTATCACTTTACTTTTGGCAATTTCCACTCTAGCCTGTAGCTATTCAATCAAATCTTTTTGCTGGCTCGCTTGCACCTGACCATCCCGAACCACCAGCTGTGCTTGTTCGAGCTTAGTCTTGTGCAGCTCTATCTCATTTTTATCGGCCAACCTGCCTTGCTCTATTCCTACACTCGCCTGGTCTTTGGCAGCCTCTGCTGTTGTGGCTAGTCTGGATTCCATGGTTTTGATGAGGCGATTTTTTCGTTTTAGCTGGTTTTTCAAAACCCCGACTGAAAATAGGTTCGTTGTGGCATATGCCCCTAATGTCCTAGCTATTTCTATTGCAAAATGTTCACTCTTCTTGTCCTTCCCATCAGTCATAACTTTGTATTTCTTGACTATTGACTCCCCTTCCTGATAGAATTCTCTCTTTACCACTATTTTTCTCTCCTTATCAAAGAAGAATTCATTTGGAGGGAGCTCTTCCACCCTTATAGGCCTCAACTCTTCATTGAAGATCCACCCTGTGTCAATATTTCCCTGAGTTGACTGCAAGGGAGTAACAGACGTAATAGGTTCTCTGATTTGCTTCGTTGATGGTCCCAGAGTAGTAACTGGAGTCTGCTCCTTTGGTGGGTCGGGAGTCTTTATCTCTGATTTCAAACTCTTAGTTTGCTCTCCCCCGTCCTGGTGTTTTTCTTGACCGGAAGTCACATCCTTGGAGCCTTCGACATCTTTTTGTTTAACCTCCGCTGTACTCGGACTCTCACCCCGTAATACTGTGGGAAGACAACTGCGTCTATGTTCTTGGAATTTCAGAACATCGGCCCTCTCTTCAGGTGTCAATGTTTGGATCTGAGCTAAAATCTCAACATAATATCTTACGCCTTGGAAAATGTCATCCAAGGGAGAATTTTCGTGCTCAAATCTCTTGAGTCCGCAACTGGCCAAATGATTATTCACAACCCTTTGAGGATCGTGCTTCTTGAATTTAATAAGGACCAATTTTAGGTCTTCCAGGGCTGCTGTCTCAGCTTTAGCATGCCCAAAATCTAATAAAGAATATGAATCTAAATGAACAGGAAAAGGTGGTCATACCTTCTTCGAGTATCCCTTAAGCTCCTTGCTTATGCCACCAATTACTGTTTGTCTAGCAACCTCACGACAAGCCAGCTTGTCGGGAATGAATAATGGCAATGCATGCAGGGGAACAAAAGCCCCAAAAACTATGAGATATGAGAATTCGGCTTCTACATACCAGTCCGCTATGCTGCTCAAATTTGTCACTATACTGTCCGAGATCCTGGGTGGCGAGTGGCCGAAAATAGTGACATGCAGCGGTACCATCACCCAATTGAAAATTTCATATACAAAATCTGTCGCTTTGTTTTCCCATAATTTCAAATGATAGACGTGGATGGGCTCGACCTCTGTTGGATTCCAACTCCAGCTCATTAAGGGAAATGTTGTTAGAAAGCACACAATGTCCATAATGTATGCAAACATAAAAAATGAAGAAACCTTTCCGCTCTCTTTCTGCACCTGATACTCTGTAATTCGGCTGGTCAAGCTATCAGGCAACATTTTCGCCTAGTTGAAGGAACAACCTTCAGTGACTCGAAATATTAGAGGCACCCATTGAATAAAGAAATGTGAGGTTTCCTCTCTCCCGTATATTCGGCATGTCATCATAGCTACATACTTGAACTGTGGTTCCAAGGAGGCTATTGAATATATACCATCACTGTCTGCCCTGAACTTTGCAGGGTGCGAAACCCAATCTCTTATTAAGCTAGACATGGTCTTTTCATACTGCACACATTCCTTCTGTTTGAACTCTTCTAAGAATTTGGCACCGTATGTAAAGTCGGACGTTGTGGGCAACTTATACATAGCTTGTAGATGTTCAGGTCTGAAAGTCTCGATGGTGACCTTCTGCTCATTCATGATGGTTTTGGTTGGTATGTCCACATGGTCTAATGCCCATCGGACCATATCATAATAGGGGAGCAGTCGTGGCCTGGCCGCTACTTTATGCATTCCCGATTGAATGATGATATTATATTTCGTGGTTATGACGTCTTTTTCATTGTCGCTGGAATCATCGGAATAATCCACTAATTCGGCCTGCAGAACATCCGAAACGAACGACCAGTTCGGGACAGATTCGACACTTCGAGGTGAAGTATCAGTGACATTGTCTGAACCTTGTCCTGCAACCTCAACGCTGGCTTTAGAGGCTTTTCGCGGGGCCATGACGGGAGATCCTGCTTTGGCTCTTCTGCGATAAAAATACGTATACATACAGAAGTTAGCTCACTGCGAAAGTGTGCTCTGCGTAATATAGAAATGAATTTGTTATACCGAATAACAACTTTATATATTTGAAAACTCAGTACTTTTTAGAGAAGATCTGTCAAATCATGTTTAGAAATAAATTTAGCAATAAAAACCCGATCTTTATTAGTCGATTCGCCTTATTTCTAATTAATGACATAAATTTTGGCGGTTCGAAATGCCAGTTGGCGTAAGGAGGGATTAATACTTCTTTGTAAACTGTGCAAGCATCAAAACACGGGAGATATTGATTTAGCTTAATTAATTCAATTTTACCAAAGTTAATTAACCTTTTGGTACTCGTTGTATCGGGAACTTTATCTTTAACCCTTTGAACCTCTAACCCCCGAAATTGCAATGATTGATTTTGATTAACAAAAACATAATTGTGGTTAGGCGCTTAATTAATTACGTAATTATTTATATCCTCCATATCGCGACTTGGAGCTTTGAAGGTAAGTTTCCGGGAAGTTTGCATGCCGAGCTGTGAAACCACGGAATCGCGATAATACGTTTTAATTAAAAGGGAAGATAAACTCGAATTAAGTGATTAATTAATTGCATTCATATCCTTATCATGATTTCGCGAGTCGGGGCTTAGACAATGTAACTTTTTTTTAAAAAGAAAATGCCGAGTGGGGAATTGCCGACAGTAATTTACCATGGCTTAGCTTTTTCCTTGAACTTTGACACGAGTTACTAACATACAGACTTCGTGGTTTCGGCTATCGGGGATACGATAATGAGATTTTTGGATTTAGTGAACGCCGAGGCACGAAAACCCAAGGATGTTTAATCGTGGTCTAGGAAAACTTTACTCCCGTTACTGACCTGGGTAAAATTTTAAAGCGATTTCACTATTTTCTTTCTCGGGACTCGTAAACCTACGTGATCTATAGCATCCAACCTGCGAAATCCCGAGGTAGAACAAAAAAGGGGGAAATTTTTTTGCCGAAAAGTAGAACTTTCCTCGAGAGAGTACAATAATCATCGTTGCTTGTGTGATAAGACTCCGGAGATTTTGAAACCACAGACGGAAAATATGAAAACCATCTTTCGATTTCAAGCATTAAGACATGAAATTTGAGACAGGCTAGAAAAAACAAAGGCGGCTCCAACATAGGCTCCAACTAGGGATCACGTTTTCTTGTAAGATGGGAAGAGCAGTAGACCACGTGCCGATATTGGGTAAATAGAGTCAATAGTTTCAATCAGGTGAAAAGGTTCCTGAGAACAGGGTACCGAAGGGGAAAGAGGCTTCATTTTTTACCTTGAAAATCTTTTCAAACTCAGATACTCTTTTTAAACTTAGTTGTAGTCCCTTTCAAGACTTTCCCTTTCCCGTTACTAAATTTAGGTCTTCCTTAAGACAATCAAAGAAGTCCTAGGAGACCCAACAGATCTTGTGGCTATCAGCTTGTGTCAAAAGAAGAAGATTATATGTTTTTAAATAGGGAAGCTCGTCTGAACTTGGGATGTGGATCAGGTTTTAAAAAAGAATTGGTTACCAAAGTAGAGTGATATTCATGTATAACAACCTTACAGATATCTCAGATATTGCTTCACTGCCAACGAGCCTGTTCAGTAACCCGGTGATGTTATCTGGCCCCTTTTACTGAATTTCCTTTCACCACTTTGGAATATATTTGTGCATTTAAATGCTGAGACAAGGGAAATCATTTCTAAATTTCCTTTCATCGTCTCTTGGACTAGATGGGGGCAATCATTTCTGAATTTCCTTTCACCACCTGTCATATAATTTTCTTTTTAGAGCGTGAAGATGGGGGCAATCAGTTTGTATCAGGGCTGATATCTTTGTAATATTTTGCATTATAGGTCTATCAACTTACTTTGATTACTCGGTACCAACCTTCCCTTAACCTTCACAACACCTTCGTTCTCAGGGAAAAAAGGGAAAATAATTTTCTTAGGGCGTTCTATTTGAGGAAGCCTCAATCCTCTGATATTGTTGAAAAACCTAGGAAAGTTAGGATCACTTTAGGCATCTCTTCGTTTAGCAGGGGATCGAGGAGTTGTGAAGACCCACTTTCTTTCCACAATCTGCTTTGAAGCTCATGAGGTTGAAATGAAAACTCTTGTCCCTTCTAATGAGAAACGGAAAGATGCTGACATTTTTCTTTTAAAAGGTAAACCCGAAGATAGAAAAGGGTGACAGGTAGTGACTTACGGACTGGAAATACGGAGGTCAAAAATTCAACACTGACTCTTGTAGATCTTTTTCGGGGATACTTTACTTTGACTGATTGCTTTTAATTTGGGTGAATCATTTAATTTGTCTTAATTTTTCATAGACGATTAAACAAAGAAACAACTATGTTATTTATAAGTTCAGCCGATGTTGTTGTTTGAATGAGGTTAGCTCAGTTTTCTTTAATAGTCCTTTAGAACATGTCCTTTAGGAAATCTCATCTATACCTTTTCGTTTAAATTTCTTTGCAATATCAAATTTCTTGGGTATCACCTGTTTAAGCTGATTCATTTCTGACATCAACTTTCGGTTTACTTCTTTCGCTTGTTTTGTGTGCAACTAGAATCCTGTAAGAGGCAAATACGAAGATTATCGGGGCTATCCAAAAGGTGTTGAAAGTTCATGAAAGAAAGAAGAAAATCAAAAGCAATGCTTAAATGAAAAATACATATATGTATACAAAATATATATATAAGTATATAAAAACATTTATTTATTTTTATTTTTTTAGGCGACTGTTATGTCATATAATGCTTTAGATAACGCCCGTTGATAGGGGTGTTGAGGATTTCACCGTCTATATTTTCCATTAGGAAAGAATTTTTTCCTTCCAGAGCTGAGACTCTGAATGGCCCATACCAGAGGTGGTCAAATTTACCATGTTTTGTTGCTTCTTCCTTTCTTGCATCCCACCTTAATACTAAATCACTTGGGAGGAAATATTTGTCCTTTTCTCCGCGGTCGAATAATTCCTTCATGTCATCTTGGTACCTCTGCAACTTTTCGTCTACTTCGACCCTATGTTGTTGAACCTCGATCAATTGATTTATTCTCCTGGTGACATGATTGGGTTCTTCATTTTGATCTTTCCATAACTTCATCACTGGGAGCGCTGGATTTATAGGTAACACAACATCTGTCCCATATACCATCTGAAAAGGTGAAATGACAATTGACCATTTTTTGCTTATGCAATTCGCCCACAATGCATATTTTAGGTGCACATGCCAAGACCTTTTATTTTCATCCAATACTTTTTTAATTATATTTACCAGTCTCTTGTTAGATGACTCGGCCAATCTGTTTCCCTGGGGGTAATATGTTGTGGAATGGACAAGAACGATGTTATACTTCTGACAGAAGCTGATCATAGCCATGGATTTAAAGGATTGGGCGTTGTCTGTAATTATCTTTCGGGGGAAACCAAATCTTGACAAAATATTGTCTTCTAAGAAATTGATTACCACCGAGTTTGTTGCCCTTTTGGTTGGAATGGATTCCACCCATTTAGTAAAATAGTCTGTTGCGGTTAAGTTCCACTTGTGTTGAGCACTGGAATGGGGATTAATCTCGCCTATGAAGTCTAGACCCCATTGCTGAAATGGGGCTTCAACTTTGACTGGAACTAAAGGCAATGTCGGGAGCTTCTGTTTACCTGCAAATAGTTGACAAGGGTTGCAGGATCTAACTTTGGCATTAATGTTCGAGAAAAGTTTTGACCAGTAGTACCCAACCCTCAGAATTTTGTAAGTTATATCTCTCCAAGCGTGATGCCCCCCACAGACTCCCTCATGAAATTCGTCTATAACCCGCTGAGTTTTCGATTCGACTAAACAAACTAATAAGAAATCGAGTGGGTCTTTCCAATATAGCTGACTTTCGGCGATACAATATTTAACCACATGAAGTTTTAAAGTCCTGGCCTTTGATGGTGATAGGTCACTTGGGAATTTTAGAGTTAGCAGGTATCATACTATGTCTTTGTACCAGCCTGATGATATGAACTTCTCTTCGATCTTGTTTGGGCTTGTTTGCTCATTCAGCTCGTTCAGGTTCATGTCTTCGTCGCCTTCCTGCAGGCAATTGATACCTAGGGATTTGAAATTCGACTCAGCTAAGAGTTTGGCTAGGCCTTGTCCTTTTATAAATTTGGTCGGTTTGACTTCCAGATCAAATTCCTGGATTTTGGCAAGCCATCGCCCTCTGGTTGTACCAAGATATCTTTCACAGAACTAGTAGGTACGTACGCAATTATCTTGGAGTGTAGTACATATGTTTTGAATGCCTTTAATGTTTTTTCCATGGCGTACGCCTATTTTTCTATTATATCATACTTCAGTTTTGCGTCTCTAAGGCTCTTGCTGAAAAAAGCGATTGGTTGTTTGAAACCTTATTCATTCTTTTGTAGGAGCACCGCGGAAATAGTGTGTTCGGAGGCAAATGAGAAAATAAGAAAATCTTTTAGATAGTCCGGGATCGCTAGCACAGGTGCCTCACTTATGACTTTCTTAATATGTGCAAACAATGCGTTGGCCTCAATCGTCCATTTTACTTCGCTATCCTTTTTCAACATACCTGTGATCAGTTTTACGATCTCAACAAAATTCGAGATAAATCTTCGTAAAAAAATTATTCTTCCT
>SNQJ01S0146785.1:0-23858 GCA_010110895.2 Picea sitchensis | reverse complement strand
AAAAAACTTACTTTGGAGGCTCCTCCCTTAGTGGATTTAGACACCATAGATGAATTGGAGGACTTAAATGGGGTGGAAAACTTTTTAGAAGGGAAAAACATTCCTCTCAAGAGTCTGTCTACTATGAAGGGGGTTAATGTTACTTCTGTTAATTTTTAGAGCAACTATTAAGATTCTTTTCAATTTACTAGATAACAATAACATAGGTAGGATAACTGAGAGAAACACAATCACAAGATACACAACATTTGTCCTGGGAAACCCTCCTGGGGGAGAAAACCCAAGGAAAACTTCCTTAATATAGATTGCTAATACAATGCCAAGATAAAAGACCAAACACTAGAGAATAACCAAGATTGAGCAATGCGCCTCTCTCTTCCTTCTTCTCCCAACTACAACCATCTCCAAACTTTCACACTTGTTGAGTGAATTGAGTGAGTGAGCTAATGAGGCACTAGCCTCTCTTATTTATACTGGCTGGAAGGCGCTAGGGAGGAGTCTCTTCATCAAGCAGGGCCAGATTCTTCACTTAGTGGTTAAAACCACTTTAATTAGGCCTGGGGGGTGACTTCTTAATTAACAACATATAATTAGGGTTTGACCAATCCACAAAAGGGGATTTGGTCATTTACAAAGCCCGACATGATCAATCCACAAAAGGGGATTGATCTAATTAATAATAACTCTATAATAAGTAGAATGCTCTTTGCAATTATAATATTTCAACACCCCCCCTTAACAAGAAGGGTATTCTACAATACAACATCATCAAAGAGAGAGAGGGAAGCAACATCATCATCATCTTGAACACTCACTGGCATATCTATAAATCATCGAAAGTCTTTCTCATCATCAATATCATCATCCACAACATGGAGCTGGAATGACATCATCATCATCTGCAACAACATCAATTAGTATAACACTAATACATCATCATCATCAATAGTAGCATGAGGCTGATACAACATCATCAACAACATCATCATCACAACACAAAGGCTGGAGCAACAACAACATCACAACACGAAGGCTGGATCAACAACATCATCACAACACGAAGGCTGGAGAAACAACATCATCACAACATGAAGGCTAGAGCAACACCATCATCATCATCATGGGGCAACATAATGAGGCAGATGTTACAACATTTTGTGGTACTCTGATAGTCCCTAAGGAGCTACCCAAGAATCGTAAGATTCCCTAGGATATAATATCCTAACGGAGCTACCACGTGGTACTCTGATAGACCGTCCTTACCAGACCTTCAGGATCTGCCAAGGAATCATAAGATTCCCTAGGATTATAAAAATCTTAATGGAGCTACCACTACTGACCACAACTAGCATATACATGCACAGGTACTCTGACAAATCGTCCTTACCGAACCTTTGGGATATGTCCAGGGATGATCAATCCCTTAGGATATAAAATCCTAATTGAGCTACTCGATGTTGGTTAGGATACCATAGTATCATCAACATCACTCCCCCTTTCGAGGGAGGTCCTTTCGGACTATACCAAGCTTGTCTCGAAAGTGATCAAACTTTACATGAGACAGAGGCTTGGTCAACACATCTCCAACCTGCTCATTTGTGCCAACATATTAGAGCTTTATGTCTCCCCTCTGCACCATATCACGAATGTAGTGATACCATATTTCTATGTGCTTCAACTTGTCATGGAACACAGGGTTCTCTGTCATCTTTATGCAGCTGTGGTTATTACATAGAATCCCAGTTGCTTCTATCTCTAGATCAAATAGACCTGTCGACAACTTCCAAAGCCATATGGCTTCACAACTGGAGGAACATGCATCAATGTATTCCGCTTATGCTGTGCTGAGATCGAAACTAGATTGATTCCTACTTTGCCATGAAGTCATGGCTGACCCCAGACTGAAACAACATCATGAAGTGCTCTTTCTGTCAGAAACACTTCCAGCCCAATCTGAATCGGTATAACCAATCAGTCTGAAGTCATGATCTCCATTATAACAGACACCAAAGTCCAATGTACCCTTGAGGTATCTCATCACATGTTTTGCAACAACAAGGTGAACATGTCTAAGCTCTACCAGATACTGACTCAAGGTGTTCACAACAAAACATATATCTGGCCTGGTACTCATTAGATACATCAACGATCCAATGATTTGTCTGTACAACATAACATTGACCAATTCTGACAAAGTATCAACCATGAGCTTCAACTTTGTTTCCATGGGTGTATTCATGGATTTACACTCCAACATATCAAACCTCTTCAGTATTTCAACTGCATACTTACCTTGGTTAAGGAAGATCTTCTCTAGGCTTTTCCAAACCTCAAGACCTAAGAAATAATGCATTAGGACTAGGTCTTTCATCTCAAATTATGCAAAGAGCTTCTTCTTACAATCAATGATGAGATTTTCTTCTCCAGTTAAGAATAAGTCATCCACATACAACAGTAATATAAAAGGCTCATCATTCATAACCTTGAAGTAAAGGTTAGAATCAACTTTACTCTTAGTAAATCCCAAGCTCGTCAGGAAACTTTAAATCCTTCCATACCAAGATTTAGGATCTTGCTTCAGTCCATACATATCCTTTTTCAACCTGCAGACATGAGTCTTCTTGTCTTCAACTTCAAACCCTTTAGGTTGTTTTATATACACTTCTTCTTCAATGACACCATTTAACAAGGTTGTTTTCACATCCATCTGGTGTAACTTCCACTTCATCTTAGCTGCAAGGGCTATGATGGTTCTGATAGAAGTGTATATGAATATAGGAGAAAACATCTCTTCATAGTGAATGCTTTCCTTTTGAGAAAAGTCATGAGCTACAAACCTTGCTTTATATTTCTCAATACTTCCATCAACAACATGTTTTATCTTGTATATCCATTTGGAAGATACCACATCTTTTCTCTTCGGTTTGGGAACTATTTCCCATACATAATTCTTTATAATTGATTGGTATTCTTTTGCCATAGCATCTGCCCATTATTTATTCTGAATGTCTTCTTCAAAGAAAGTAGGCTCCTCCTCTATGAGGTCACACATCAAAGCCATATAACTGGAGAATGGCTTAGGTTTCTTGACTTTTTGCATGGTTCCTTTTGGGGCACCATACTTCTCTCCATCTTGAATTAGTTCCCTTGCCCAAGATGGCTTTCTCTTGTGAGAGATCGTCATTTGGGGAGGTTCTTGAGATTCTATCATGTCATGATCTTCTGGAATCTCCTCATCAGGGGAAACTATGACTTCCCTTACTGGTTCTGCAACTCTGGGAGCTACATGTTCTTCTTCATATACTTCTTCAAGATGACATCTCCTTGATTTATTGAGTGCTCCATCTTCATCAAAGGTTACATATCTTCTGATCTCAATATGATGGTAACTTGGTATGTAAATTATGAAGGCCTTAGAGACCTCACAATATCCAACAAATATTCCCTTCTTTCCTAAAGGGTCCAACTTGGTTCTCGGGTCTTTCAAAATGTGTACAAACACCGAACAACCAAATATTTTGAGATGGCTTACTTCTGGCTTCTTTCCAGAGAACATTTCTTTAAGGGTTTTGAACCCAAGTGCATTGTGGGATAATCTGTTTTGTACATACACTATTGTTCTTATTGTTTCTGCCCATAAGTGCATTGGAAGATCTTGATCATGGATCATAGTCTTCATTACTTCCATTATAGTTCTGTTCTTTCTTTCTGCTACACCATTTTGTTGAGGATTGTAGGGAGTGGTGAGATCCCACTTAATCTCGACATCTTTGCAAAATCTTACAAACTTTTTTGAGGTGTATTCTCCTCCATTATCTGACTTGAGTATCTTGATTTTTCTTTCAAAGAGATTCTCTATCAAGGATTTGAATTCCTTGAATTTTCAAAGAACTTCATCTTTTGATTTTAATAATTAAACCCAAGTCTTGCGAGAATAGTCATCAATAAATGATACATAGTATACATACTCACTAAGAAAGGTGGATGGCATTGGGCCACATACATCTTAGTGGATGAGCTCCAAGACTCCTTCTGCTTTACTGTCGCTCTTCGGGAAATGATTCTTGATGTTCTTTCCTTGTGCACATCCCTTGCACACACCTTCATGGTCAACCTTGAAATATGGTAGACCTGTAACTGCCTTGCTCACATATGGTAAGGACTTGTAGTTGATGTGAGCTAGTATTCTATGCCAAAGTTCACACAGACTCTCAGAGGAGTGAATCAAGGCTTCTAGTATTCTGAAACAATTGCATCTTCTATGGTTTTTCCTTTAGTCCACATGAGGACTTCACCATCTATGAATGTAACCATGAATCCTTTCTTATCTAAAGATGATATAGAAAGAAAATTCTTCGTCAAACTTGGTACATATAGTACATTCTTCATCTTCATTGGGGTCCTTGAATCAAGTTTGTAATTGGACTCTCCCACTCCTTTGATAGGGTACTGGTAATCATCTCCAAGTGTAACTTTTTGAGGAAAGTTCTTTTCTATAAGGCTAGAGAGAATGTCTCTATGATCTGTCATGTGCTTGGAAGCACCACTATCTATGAGCCAAGTATCCTCACCAGGTGACACTGATCCTGAGAGGGCAAAGATTAAGACATAGGCTTCAATCTTTTCTTTAATCATCTTTGTGGGTGGCTCTTCATATTCAACTATGTGGGCATGGTGCCTTTTGTTTCTCTTCTTGTATTATTCTCTTTTAGCTGGACAATTCTTAGCAATATGTCCCATCTTGTCACAATGGTAACATTGATAAGATGATAAATCTTTTTCTCTTCTTTGACTCTTTTGAAACTTCTGGAACCTCCTTGGAGGGTGAGATTCTTTATGGATGAATTTATTTGGGGAGTGAGAATCCTTATGTGGGTGCATCGCCTTCCTGAAGTGAGGCCTTCTCTTTCCTCCTTTAGTATGATAAACTAGATCTTGATCTTCATCCCTTAATAGTATTGCTTCTCGGTTAGCTACTCTTGCTTCTTCTTGAACACATTCTTCCCAAAGATTGTCAAATTGTAGTTTTTCCTTTCTGGCACAAATGGTTTGGATGAATGCATCCCAAGGTCTTGTGAGACCATTAAGAGATTTCATTATGAGTTCATATTCATCTAGGGTATCTCCAATTGCTTCTAGCTGTTCCTTGAATTGAGAGATCCTAGAGAAATAGTCATGAACTGTTTCTCCTTTTTGCATCTTTGTATTCTTGAGTTGAGTTCTCAAGTTCATCTTCCGGTTAATGTTTCTTCCTTCATACAATCTCGTTAGGGAATCAAAAATTTCTTTTGGGTATTCTTGGATGCCACTTGAGGGATCAAGTGATCTTTGATGGAGTTTGCAATGATTCTTTTGGCCCTAACCATGTTCTTCTGGTACTTTGCTTTAGCTGTAACATATGCGGGTTCTGGTACATTTTCTTTGATGAATCTTATAAGGTCATTCTCTTCAAGAATGAGTGAAATCCTATACTTCTAGGCACATAAGTTATCCACACCTTCTAACTTGTCAACAAGCTTGGTGCTTGCAGACATTTTGACCTGGAGTTGGGAAAATGACAAAAAATTGAAAATGCTCAGAAATTAAATCTAAAATTACTAGGAGGCGCGCTTGGCTGAGGTGAGTAGCCTTGTGTAGTCAGTTTTTTGAAAATCCAAATTTTACCCCTTGAAACTGGGCCTGCGCAAATTTGGACTGGTATTGGTTTTGGTTCCCTGGTACCAACCAAAAACTAGGGTTTCACTTTTCGGGAGTTCCGTCCACTGAAAAGGTACGCTCAAGTTGCCAATGAGTTCGCTGGGCTAGGGTGCACTTCCCTAGGTGGTTTTTAGGATGAAATCCTTCTTCAACAAAATCCCTAATTCAACAAAAGCCCTAATTTTCTTGTACGACAACACTGACGTTTTTGCTTATCCAGTGGAAGGTGCTCTCTTCAACTTAGCTCTGATACCATGTTAATTTTTAGAGAAACTATTGAGTTTATTTTCAATTTACTAGATAACAATAGCATAGGTAGGATTACTAAGAGAAACATAATCACAAGATACACAACATTTATCCTGGGAAACCCTCATGGGGGAGAAAACCCAACAAAAAATTCCTTAATATAGATTGCCAATACAATGCCAAGATAATAGACCAAACACTAGAGAATAACCAAGACTGAGCAATGCACCTCTCTCTTCCTTCTTCTCCCAACTACAACTATTTTCAAAATTGCGCACTTGTTGAGTGAATTGAGTGAGTGAGCTAATGAGGCACTAGCCTCTCTTATTTATACTGTCTGCCAGGTGCTAGGGAGGTGTCTCTTCATCAAGAAGGGCCGACTTCTTCACTTAGTGGTTAAAACCACTTTAATTAGGCCCGGGGGCCGACTTATTAATTAGCAACATATAATTATGGTTTGACTAATCCACAAAAGGGGATTGATTTAATTAATAATAACTCAATAATAAGTAGAATACTCTTTGCAGTTACAATATTTGAACAACTTCATCCCTAAACTCTTCTTCAACTTTGGTTGGAGGAGCCTATTTTGTTATGGGTAAAAATTCAATTCCAAATAAGGAAGTTGAGTCTAATGACAATATCGACATGACTCACTCATCAAATGGAGATTTTACACCCTTTGAAAGAAAAAAATATCATGTAAGATTAGCCAAAAATAAGGGCATTGTACTAGTGGAAGAGGGAGTTGAAGGACTTATAGGTATGGATCAGGGGAATGAATAGGCCAGTCTTGGAAGGAAATCTCTCCTTTCTCAAGAAAAGAAATAAGCTAATAGGGAAGTTCTGTCTGACAAACAAATAACTATTCAAGGGGTCCTTAGAGTAAGCAAAGATGATCCGGATTTATGAGAGGAATGAAATGAAAAGCAAATTGAATACCATAACACAGAGATACGGAGAACAACAACATATATCCAGTGAAAAATAACTTCTATTGAATAAATAAAATAGGCTGAAACTGTAAAAGTGCAAAATTGAAACAACTTGCTCGAATGGTGGTAACTATCTCTGAGAAAAGATGTGACTGATACATGCATTCGTCTGAGCAAAATGATTACAATGACTTGGCTCCAGAGGTATTTTTAACATTACTCATGAATTCCAAAACCCTAGACATCTAAAAACCTAACCCTAGGAGATGAAACACCAAAAGTTATGAGGGCCTCGATGGGTAAGTTGGTACCTCAACTTCTCGAGGTCGTAACTTTTGCATACGACCTCCATTTTTGGCATGTGATAGCCCATTGGAAAGGTATTTTCAAGAACTACACATTATTCCATCAAAATTTGACTTTGTCTACAGTTTGAGTATGGAAAGACAAAACAACACTATTTAGGCCCCCAAAATGGCCCTGGAAGTACATAAAGTTGTACTAATATGAAAAATTCCAAAATAAGCTAGTTGGAATAGGTTGGTGGCCACCAATATCCACCTGGACGCTGTATAGGGCTTCAAGATAGCCCCAAAAGTGCATAACCCACAATTACAAAGAAATGGCATCATTATAGAGAAACATGTTGAACTAAAAACTGTCAAGATGAGCTAATTGGAATAGGTGGGTGGCCACCAATATCCACCTAGATCAGTCCCCTCCCTTAGGAAGCAATGGTATCCATTGCGTTGAGTGCCCCCATTAGGTGAGGAAACTTCTGCTGAATTTGGCTCCAGATGAGGCACTTGCCTTGATGCAAGAGTTGCCCTGCCTTGATAGCCCGATAAAGTTGGATTCTTTGCTGGCAAGTTCCCTTGACCTGTGTGTCCACTATCTAATCAGTGGATGCATGTTCCATGCAGTCAGGGTTGAGCTATGTTGGTTTCAACTGTTCTGCGATATCTGGGGTGTCCAATAAAAGTGGAAAATATGGTCGAAGAAGGTCCACATTGAACACTGGGTGCAAGCCAAGGAAGGGTGGAGTGTTGAGCTCAAAAGCATTGCTACCCACAACCTTAGTGATAGTCTAAGGACCATAGAGAAGTGGATAGTGCTTCCGATGGGGCCCTGTAAGACACTCTTTCTACAAATGTAACTAGACGTTGTCTCCCACCTGAAACCAGTGCGATACTTGGTGTTGATCATGGTGCTGCTTGTACTTATCATTGGATTTCTGTAAAATCTCATGGACATGTTGGGGGTTGTGATGAATCCGCTCAATGAATATGGTGGCTTTGTCGGCCTTAGATGGAATATGGGAAGATTCTACCTATGTGGTTTCAAGAGGTAGTGCAACGTCAATGGGACCCAAGGGTTCAAATCCTAGCCCCACTTGAAATGGGATATGGCCGGTGGAGCTATGGAGAGCCATGTTGTAGCTGTGCTGAACATAGGGAAGAATATCATACCATGTATGTGGGTGCTTAGAGTTGTGCATGCGCAGGATGTGAACAATCATTCGATTGATGACCTCTACCTGGCCATCGGTTTGGGGGTGCAAAGCAGTGGATTTAGTAAGCTTGGTGTCCAACAATGACCAAAGACTCAACCAAAATGTGTTGAGAAACCTGTTGTCCCGATCTGAGGTGATGGTCTGTAGTATCTCAAAATGGACCCACACCTGTTTGAAGAAGATCTTGGTAGTATTTGCTGCTGTGATGCTCTTCTTGCAGGCTGTGATAATGGCCTTCCTCAAAACCGATAAACCACCACAAATACACAATCATTGCCGTGCTTGGTGGATGGAAGGCCAGACATGTAATCCATCGAGATGGATTCCCAAGGCCTCTTGGGAGTAGGAAGAGGGGTGTATAATCCTTGCTTCCTGATGGATGGCTTGGCAATGACACATGCAACGCAAGATCTGATATACTTGTTCACGTCTTGTCGAAGTTTTGGCCAATAATTTTTTTTCTGTAGAATGACCACAATTTTCTCCGTGCCAAAATGTCATGCCATTTGACTGTAGTGAGCCTCCCAAATCATCTTTGCATGCTCGCTTGTAGGAATACAGAGGTGGCCCAGATGGCATAACAGTCCATCATGGATGTGAAAATCAATGACATTTTCACCTGTACCCAATAGATGATAGGTGGTGGCGAAGTTAGGGTCACACTGATAAATTTGGGGCCACTCAGATGCCTAATGCCCACATGAATGGAGCACTGTGGTGAGTGTAAAAATGGGAGGGCGATTGAGGCAGTCAACGACACGATTTGTGCTCCCTGTTTTATACTTGATGTTGAGATGGGGCTGTTGGAGGTATGTGGACCACTTTTGATGGCGGTTGTCCTGCAAATTCCCCTGTGTGTGTATGAAATGCATAGGCTTGTTATCAATGTGGATGATGGTCTCCTTTCCTAGAATGTAATGTTTCCATTGACGACAGGCTTGCACAATGGAATAAATTTCTTTGTCACATGTGGAGTATTTCCAGACAATATCCGAGAGTCTATCACTATGGTATGCTACTGGATGACTATGTTGAGTGATAACTGTGCCTTAAACATAGTCAGAGGCATCCGTTTCAATCTTGAACGGTTGTTGTAGATTAGGTAAGGCGAGTATTGAAGCTGAGCACAAACGATGCTTCATATAAACAAATGATTGTTGTTGTGCCTGCCCCCATGCAAGATTTTCCTTACCACCGCTCTTGGTTACTTGGATGAGGGCCCATGCAATATGGGAGAATCCCAACACGAACCTTCGGTAGAAGTTGACAAGTCCCAAGAAGCTCTGAAGCTCAGCTAGTGTGGTCTGGGCTGGCCAGTCATGAATGAATTGGATCTTATCTGGATCCACATGTACCCCATGCTCATCAACAATGTAGCCCAAGTATTGGACCCTATTCATGCCAAAGGAGCATTTTTCCAAGTTGGCATATAGCTTGTGCTGCCACAGAGTGCCCAAAACTTGTTGAATATGTTGCATGTGCTCCTCCCAAGTTCTGTTGAAGATGAGGATGTCATCCAGATATACCACCATAAAAGAGTTGGTGAAGGGTCTCAATACATCATCCATCAATCTCATGAAAGTTGCTGGTGCATTTGTTAAGCCAAAGGGCATGACCAACCATTCAAATAGACCTTCTTTATATTTGAAAGTTGTCTTCCATACATCAGTTGGTTCGATGGGAACCTGGTGGTAGCCAGACTTTAGGTCAATCTTGTTGAAGAAATTTACCCCCTTGAGTTGGTCAAGAAGGTCATCAATTCGGGGAATTGGGTACCAGTTCCAGATTGTGATTTTGTTTAATGCTCTGTAAGCCGCCAGGTCCCATATTTCTTCTACACTAGTGCAATCGGGCTTCCGCAAGGGGAGGAGCTGGGTTGGATGTGCCCCTTTTGAAGAAACTCTTGGATCTGGCACTTGATTTCGTCATTTTCCATTAGTGAGCCAGGATAGACTAGTCCATTAGGAAGCAGTGCACTGGGGGTTAGATCAATTGGATGTTTGACTTGGCAGTGTGTCGGTACCCTAGTGGGTGAGGAGAATATGTCTTTGTATTCTTCCATGATCCCGTCCACTTTCTTCCACTGCAAAGAGAGGCTCTGTGTAGAGGTCATAGATGTGGTGATGACCTTCTACTTACTATGAGCATGGATCACAAAGAAGACGAAATTTCGGTCTGTGAAATGAACTTACTGCATTGCTTAGCAGATATTAAAGAAATAGCAGTAGGTGGCACTACCTCTGGTATCCTGTACAATTTTCTACCCAAAGTAATAATAAAAATGCGGGGTCTAGACTCATACACAACATGTCGCTTCCAAAAATATGTCTGGCGTAAAACAACATCACAAAATTCAAGGGGAGAAATATCACACAATACCTCATCTTTGAATAGCTTGATGTTGTAGGGTAGATGACACTATTGGTTGACGCAGAGATATCATCCTTGGTGAAGCCAGCCGATGGTGTAGGGCTGTGGGTGCGATGTTATTGGCAGGTCCAACCGGTTGATGACTTCTGCTAAGATTAGGTTCTTCTGACTACCGCTATTGAAAATGAAATGCAATAGAGTCCCCTTTACCCACATCTGTGAGTGAAAGAGGCGTTCCCCTTCCTCTGGTTCTTCTGGTTTGCTTGGCTGGACTTTGGTGGTAGCGACAGTGGAACTGGGTTCAACATCGATGATCCGCTTCCCACTTTCTAGATTTGATTCGTAGTCAGAATCTGCTTCTGACTCAGAAGCTTTCATCTCTGCCACAAGTGATTGTTTGGAGTGACATTCTTCGGTGTTGTGCCAGGGGATTTTATGGTATTCACACCACTTTCTCGTGTGCTTCTTCGACTTCTCATTACCCTTCTTTTGTTTCGGATTGGATGGTTGTCCTGAGAGAAACCATATTTGTTCTTTCCTTTGTTTCGTGGGTTGGGACCTCTTTTTCCTTGCTTCGGTTGTGAGGAATTTGCAGATCCAAACTCTTTCCTCTTCTTCTTAAATTTCTACTCGATCTTGACAACATATCTATAAGCCACACCTAATGATGCAATGTCCAAAAAATCCATTTCTGTTTGAATGTATCTGTGTAGACAATCGCAATATTTGAGCACCAAATTTCTTTCAGAGTCTTTGATACCCAATTTGGTGTGCATAGTATGGAAAATATTGGTGAAATATGGTACTGTCTGGTCCCTTTCTTGACGCAACGTGGTCCATCTTGTCTATTAGTCCTCGTAGCTTCCAATAGGGTATTACCGTTCTTTAATGGAATCCCTCGAGGAATCCCAGGTGGGGGCGACGAAAAATATTGCAGATTCCTTTATGGCCCTTTGCTCAGAGTACGTATCCAACCAGTCCTTAACATGGGGGATGACCTTGAGGAGTACAAAAGTAATATTTTCCCTATCCAACAAATTGTGGACCGAAAAAATACCCTTCGAGCAGATTCAACCATTTATCTACAACATATGCATCTATCAGTCCTTCAAATAATGGAATATCAAAATTTACTTGTACCTTGAAGGGGGTTGTGTAGCCGCTTGATGAAGATGCGTCTCATGTGGGCATCCACCGAAGGATCTATGCAAAATTATCCATCATCTTGTTCCTTTGTCACGCAAGGGCTTCCTCGAGAAACATTTTAAAAGGATATCCTTCTCCATCATATTTATTCTCGTCCTCCATGAGCTGTGGTCGGGTTTAGCATGACCGATCTTGCAAAGGCTCGACTGGTTCGAGTCCCAACTTCTTGTACCCAAATTTTGTCAGGGACATGCACAAAGAAAAACAAATGAAGAGAAGACCGCTCTGATACCACTAATCCATATTTATGAGCGAAACAAAATGAATAACAGATTGAATACCATAACACAGAGATATGGAGAACAACAACAGATATCCAGTGAGAAATAACTTCTATTGAATAAATAAAATAGGCTGAAACTGTAAAACTACATAATTGAAACAACTTGCTCGAATGGTGGTAGCTATCTCTGAGAAGAGATGTGGCTGCTACGTGCATCCGTTTGAGCAGAATGATTACAATGAGGCTCTAGAGTCCTTTTTAACATTACTCATGAATTCCAAAACTCTAGACATCCAAAAACCTAACCCCAAGAGATGAAACGCCAAAAGTTATGTGGGCCTCGATGGGTAAGTTGGTACGTCAACTTCCCGGGGTTGTAACTTTTGCATACAACCTCCATTTTAGGCATGTGATAGCCCATTGGAAAGGTCTTTTCGAGAAATACACATTATGCCGTAAAAAATTGACTATGTCTACAGTTTTACTGTGGCAAGACAAAAAAAAACACTGTTTAGGGCCCCAAAATATCTCTGGAAGTACAAAAAGATGAACTGATATGAAAACTTCCAAAATAAACCAGTTGGAATAGGTGGGTAGCCACCAATATCCACCTGGATGTTGTGTAGGGCTTCAAGACAACCTCATAAGTGCAGAAACCACAATTACAAATAAATGCCATCATTATAGAGAAACATGCTGAACTAAAAATTGTCAAGATGAACCAGTTGGAATAGGTGGGTAGCCACCAATATCTACCTGGGTCAAAAGACCACTCTAAGGTTCCAAAATGATTGTGCTCTCTTATATTTTGATTTAGGAATCAATTATGGAGGTTGGTAAGGTTAAATATTTATTATGCCATCCCTTCCTAGGTGGAGGTTTGGAGCTCTTAGTGTAGTAGGGAAATATGGGGGTCTTGTGATAGGTTGGTACGAGACTTTCCAATTAAAGTATGTCTACTCTCCAATTCAAGCATGTCTATTTTATTTATAATTCCATTTATCTATAGTTCTTTCTACATATAGATGGAGTTTTCAATATTATCAATGATTATGAGCCTTTCTTGGCTAGGGAAATCCATTTTTTGAGAATCCAGAACTTAGGAAGGATAGTGTAATTGTAGGAGGAGATATGAATTTCATCCTGAGACAAGGTGAAATGTGGGGGGTGTTAGTCCCTAAAGTTGTCCTTGACTGCTAAGGGCAAGCTAGGGAACCTCAATTATTGCAATGGTTTATGTTTGTAGGTATTTTTGGGTTTATAGGTTGTTTTATGGGCAAGAAGTGGATGAATTAGGCAACACAAAATTCTGGTTACAATGCCAAGTTTCCACCACATTCACTTAGTCAATGAAAATCACTCTGATAAACTAGATAAGGATATTTAAACAAAAGAAAAAGAAACTACAAGATTACAATATGTTCACTTACATAGAAGACTCTTGATCCCAAATATTATTCAGAAACAAGAGACAAATACTTAAACAAAAATCATGTAACAATTGAGCAAACTACAAAGTCTTTACTGGTATTCAACATGAACAAAATATATCAAATGCTTCACAAAAGATTCAAATGCATTCAAGTAAGCGAGAATAAACTTAACATAAGAATGAGACAATCTAACCATCAAAATGTTTTTTCCATTGAGTGTAAAGTGTAGCAGATTCTA
Source organism: Picea sitchensis (assembly GCA_010110895.2). Taxonomy (NCBI): domain Eukaryota; kingdom Viridiplantae; phylum Streptophyta; class Pinopsida; order Pinales; family Pinaceae; genus Picea; species Picea sitchensis. Next base: position 9,994 of record SNQJ01S0146785.1, on the reverse strand, counting down.
GGTATATAATTCAAGTCAATATGTCCTTTAGCACCACTAAACTTGAACCCTTAACTCTGTAAACAAATTTTCTATTTATACGCAGAGTTGGTTTCCCTAGATCCTAAAATCAAGAGATAGTTTTGATTTAGTCCTGATATCTGGCTAATAGATGGGAATCACATTCCATTACATTTATTACATCACAACAAAAATGCTAGACTTTAGGGAAAAGACCCGATCCTAAAACTAGGCTATAATTTCAAAAGATATCCTTTGACCTGAAAATCTGTAGTACCTGCTCCAAGTAGATGCGTTGGAAAACCTGATCCTCAAAGTTGTATATGTTGGAAAAAGAAAAAGGTCCTGCAACTTCTCAATTTTTTTTATCATCTTATCAAGAGAAGGGTTCCGAAAACTGTCACTTCTGAATCAAAATTGTCCATTGTGTACTGACATAGCCTAGGTAAACTTTTCATTGCTGAGTAGAAGACTGTCCCTTGGAACTTTCCTAATTTATATTGGTCTTGAGCACCATATTTCTCTAGTATAACTTGATATTCATCTTCCTGACCTTGTTGGACAATTCACATTGCCCTTTGTTCTTTTCTTTCAGTTTTTGGACCTTGTCATGTAGTTTGGTGTTTCACAACTCAAGTGCTTGTTTTTCTTGTTCTAACTCTTTTATGACTGCCTGCAATTCTTAAATATTTTTCTTCCCTGGTGTATCCAATGTTTCTTATCTGTATTCACCATAGTCTTCCTCAGGTGCAGACTTGTTTAAATCAATTGAGAGTTTAGGCTTTCTGGGCTTCTTTCCATATTTTTATTTCTTCGAGGGTGACTTTTTAACGACCTCATTCTTTGCAAAGTTGGACAAGATCTGAATTTCCTGTGTATAAAGCTCTAGTAGCTCATGCATTTCTAAAGTGTAATTAGGGTCTTGTTCCATTTTACCTTTTGAATGAGAAGATTCAATATTTAGCACTAGCTGTTGTTTCTTTTCCTTCATGGTCTTCTTAGGAATCTTCTCTTTATCATCCTCATCTAAAATAATTACATTATCTTTCTTGAGAGAGGTCTTAAACATAGCTTTCAAATTTAGCCTTATCTTGTTTGTAGCTCTTGTTTTAGGCTTGTTGGGATAGTTTACAGGTTGTTTACCATTGCCTTTGTTTCCTTTACTCTATTTCACTTGTGGGGGTTTCTCAACAGGTGCATCATCAATTTCCGTTTTTGGATCAGATTTCACTTCTTGCAACCGTTCTATCCTTTGCTTAGCCATTCTCCTTGTATACACCCTTTCAAAACTTTTAATCTCATGTTTTGAAGCTGAGGATTCAGGCTCCAACTTGATTTCTTCCTCTTGCTATAATTCAAGTTTCCTTTTACTTGATTTGGTTCGTCTAGCTACAAGGGAGACCTCTTGCAATTTTGTACAACTTCTTAAAGTATTTCCTTTCCTTGTTGAAGATTTAGGTTTTTTTTTTGTTTTGGATCTTGTTCATCAAACCCTAATGAGGCCAGTAACTCTTTCCAGGAAACTCGAACCTCTCTCAATGCATACATGACCAACATCTTGATCAAACATTGATGAAATAAATTTTTATCAGCAATTCTGAGATTACTTTGCACCCTCTTTTCCATTTTAGTCAAGATTTTCAACAAATAAAAGGACAAGCTCATTTGTTCATTTCCATTTAAATGCATTAAAATTCTCATATGGTAACATTAAACATAAGAGTACTTTCCCTCACAGGTTATGTACCTCTTGAATATTGACAAAACGTTCTTCCATTCTTCCTTTAACCACTTTTTTGGTATCCCTTGGCTCCAATCTGGATCATGATGTTCTGATACCAAAAATTGATTTCACACGTCTACAGACAATTCACCTTTCTTCCACCATATTTCACCCTACACAAGTAAGTGACATGCTACCCCTATCGAGTGCTCTGTAACATAAATTAGTACATCCCCCACCTGATTTTTAAAACTGTCAAAGTTTTTTGCAAACAACATCGAAACCTCCTCATGGCATCCCTGAAAATTGCAATAGAATTCGAACCAACCCGCATCAATGAATTTCTGCATAATCTTAGGATATGCCTCCATCAATTCGCCCCCTATTGGTTCCAAACGGATAACCTGACCACTTTTCTTGGGCACCATTACACTGACTACAAATTCTTGTCACACTACAAATGTTAGGGTTTTGAGAATCGAACTTTAGAAATACCTGCACAAACAGTTGATAAGAAGAGGCTTCTTCGGTTGCAAAATGTTGTTGGGCCACAATTAAATTATAATTTTGAATGCTCGAGATCGTGGCCTGAAACCTGAATTTGATGTATGTACTAGTAGGTACAAACTTGTATTCATTAGATCATCATCCTGAATCGAATCATCATTTTTTTAAAAGGAGTTATAAATTTTGTACGATTCTCTACATGGTCCTCTAACAACTAACATGATCTTCGGGACCCAAAACACATTAAAAAATAATGATGAGTTTAGGCGCTACAAGAATGGAAACATTCTTGTAGCAACTCCGTCTCTCCTTTTAACTTTGGAAAATTTAAAATTTGACTAGAATTCTGATGGGACACACTCAAATCATGCAAATATTCAAATCAATCTTACTAGAAGCACATGAAAATAAACATCAACAAAGAAATCACACCCTAGGTAATCAACAAAAGGAAATGTGTAAGAAACTTAAGAAAAATGGGCTAATGAGGGAACATATTTTTGAAAAGAAGATAGGAACAAATTTATGATAAAAAGGGCTAAAAATCAAGGGAAAAAAGGTTGTAGTATGTCTAGGGACTAATATGGGGTGTTATGAGGAAAATTTCTCTATGGATAGGGGTAAACCACAATAGACGGAAATGACTGCATAAATCCACTCTAATATCAAGTATGTTATATAAACAAATATGCTAGCAAGACAAGATAAAAAGGCCTACCTCGTCCAGATGTTCGATGAAGTCCATCATTGAGCACTTAACTCAAATAAATATACCTTCAACTAGTCCTCAACAACCAAGAAAAGAAAGCATATAGTGATAATATATGATGTTAGCACATTTTATAGCATAATCCATTAATATACCTAACAAATACGCCCATGGATGATAATTCAAATATTTGTGAGATATCAATTGGATGGGAAAATAGTATTTCTATTAATATATGATCAGCAGAAGTGAAAAAGTTACAGACTTCCGTGTCGACACTGTTCAGAATCGAGAAACTAAGTTCCTTCCAGCTGGGCCTCCACCACTTCAATCCTCCACCAAAGGAAAGCTCATAGAAGAGAGACAATGAAGTTCTCAATCAATAAGGGAAGAGCTTGGGGGATGAGCACTGTGTTTAGACTTAAAGGACACATGGATGCAGACTCAATATGAAGTGAATAATTTCTCCAGAGTAACTTTGCTCTCAAAATTGAATCCTTTCTCCTCTTTTCCATAGCTTGGAATTGGCCCATTTATAGCCTTCAAATGGAATTGAAGGGTTGAGTCGAAACTTTTTCAGTATATGGAAGGCCATGGATCATTGATCTCTTGTCGTGACATGGAAACCCGACACCATTTTTCATTTTTGGGCACAAATACCGATGTATGAGGGATTTAGTGGTGCAACTTGTGTATACACATGCTGTATAGTAGGCAAGGTGTGTATATGTGGAAAAACATGTATTTTTAGCTCTGGGATTTGCAAAAAGGGATTAAAAGTCTGCATAGGGAAATGGAAAAAGGCATTATGTGCAAGATTGCATAGGGTGAGGAAAATATTTCTATAACAGATGCCCCCTAATGTGTGAGGTCAGAGGAGTATCTGCGATGGCCGAAATAAATTATAAAATCCCATAAATGGAGTGATGGGGAATCGATTGGTAGAACTAGTTGCTCATTACATTATGTACTGACTTTGCATACATGGTTGTCAATTTGAATTACACTGCAGATCCATGTGAAAATATACCAAACAACTGTCCACGGCCATGAAAAGGAAAATACAAGTGCAGTTACATGCCAAAGGCTATCATAGTCATGAACAAGGCCGACTAGAATCAATCTCAAAATCAATCTGAAGATATATGTATACCATGGAGTACAATCTGATCTCCCATGATCACTGAAGTCATATAGGTACTGGTACAATGAAAATGAAGCAACATCTCAGGAAAGCTGTGACCACATACTGATGTCTTCAAGTCTTATACACAATCTGCCAAAGGTGCAAGTCTACATCATGTGAATAAAGGAGTTGAGGTCGAACACAATGAGACATCGTTTGATTACGGGTCATTGAGGTATACCGTTAAAAAACAAGAGACAACCTATCGATAATGAAAGTAGGTATCAAGGCACCGAGTACATTCTTACAAGTGTGAATAAAGGAGTCAGGGTCAAACACTTGAAGAATCCATTGATCAAGAGACATTTATGTATTCCCAACTGTCAATGGTGAGAGAACCTGCCACTAATGATTGCAAGCCTCAAGGTACTCATAAGAATCTAGGTCTCTTTTCCAGAATAGATGAGATGAAGTCGATGGAAGGAGACCTGCTGAAAGGAGAGCATTAAGGCATCTCTCATCATTCAACATGAGGTACAAAGCAGGAGCTTCATGATTTGGAGGAAGTCATACGAAGAACATGTTCATGAACCAACGACCCTGTGCGTCTTTCGCGTGTGCCAAGTGCAAGTGGTACATGAAAAAGACCCTTTGAATAACATCCAATGAGAAAAACTCCTGACAAAGGCGAGGAAACCGCCAATAAGGCTAATGGAATCCAAGACACTGCACAAATCCCAATGTGTGAATAGATGTCTTGCCGTCGAACACAAGGTAAACCACCTAGTGAATGACCAATGATGAAATGTTGACTGATAGGTTCAAGGTTACCTACCAATGGTCAAAGTAGGACCACGATGCATTATAGGAATACAACATCATGTGATTCTGAGACAGAATAAGGGTATGACCGACATAAAAAGTCAAGACTTCGAAGAAATGGCTGACACAGGTTGATAGACATCTTTTGAACAAGAGCATGAGACATATGGAAGACTCTGACAACATAGAATCAATGATGAAACCATGAGATGCAAGAGGCATCAATCAAGTTATCCATAGGGACTGGAAGAGTAACTAGTCGGGGGAGAAAACTCTTTGTAACGAGCTCAGCTTCCTAAGGCCATGCTAAACCCAAAATTATGATGACAAATGGACTCAATAACTTTGTGCTGTGTTCAAAGGAGACACGACTGCTGCCAATATAAGATAATACTCCCTTCCTGCCCTTCTTTTTTGTTTTTTCATAGACAAATGAATTCTATGATACATAGGAGGAAACGAGTGTCACAAGTAAGAAAAACTAGTTCCAGCAGTGGAACATACCTATGCTCAATGCAAGGAGATGCATGCGGGATATGGACACTCGAGGGAATGTTCCCTCCTGGGTATAGGGTGTCAAATTTCTAAGGATATAAATGAGGCTCTGCTTGGTTGAGGATGCAACACTGCTTAGGCAAACGATTTATAATGCAAAGAGAGAATCGACTATAGGCTCAATACTGCAAGCAAGGGCATGCGATGCAATCACAAATTAACACCAAAAAATGTCCCTTTTTATAATCTTAGTCTACTTGGTGTGAAAAAGGGATAAACTTGTACCAAATAGACGTCCTTTCGAATCCAATTTATGAGTGTGAAAGAGACAAGCTCACTCGTCAATCTTTTCGATTTTTGAAGACAAGTTGGAAAAGAGCTTAAATTAAACTCGGTTGGGAGTCCTCTAGGTATAGGGCAGCATGTTTATGAGTGAGAAACGAGGCTCAACATAAATTCATGTATTAGCTATAAGGGACTCTCGGTTCTACGAAAAAAATACTCTGCATGGGCACCAAATGAAGCAGAGGATCGAACTAGGGTACCCATGTTTGGTAAGCCTCTACCACTTGATAATGACATGTATTATAGCAGATGGAAGGTTCTTTGTCACAAAAATGGGTTCGTGCCTAAGGCATATGAGTGACAGTTATAAGACAATGCAAAAGTGCATGGTGGAATGGATACCTATCCTATATGCTGGGTAGAAAAAATACTTTCCCGTGGTTACGAACGGTCAACATAATGTTGAAGTTCGCAAGAATCCTTGGTGAAAACTACAAAAACCAACTCAATCCACTACTGTATTAGTCCATTAGGCGAAAAAATGACTCGAAACTATGTAAAGTGGGTAAAAACTTCTATAAATAGTAACAAAACCAAAATTTACTATGTAATTTTGACTTTTTACCCAAATAGTGAAAATTGGACCAAATTACCTCCGATCTTCAACTGGTGATTGCGGGAGCATCGGGTGACGAAATTAGAGACCATTTGGACCAGGTAATTCCTCTTCCCCTCCTCCTCCTTTCTAGTGGATTATATTTTTAAATTAGCTTTCAAAATTTGAGTAAATTAGGGAGAAAATTGAGTATTTCGGTGTATGTGGGCTACCATTCATCGGGTCGCGTATATTTGGGGCTATACGCGACTGTGTAAAATACAGGATGTGGGTACTCAGCCCTATACGCGACTGTGAATGCTACTTACCATGTACAAGTCTGTAAACAAGGTTTTCTATGGTTGCTAACTCAAAAATTGATTATTATCTGGCAGGATGGTGCTAGAATGGAGGGAAAGGGAACACGAGGAGGTAGATGCTATCGTGGAAAGAGATCTAGGGGCCCAAATGGCCTTGAAAATATGCGTCTTGTATAAATTTTGGGCACTCAAAGGGATGAGGGACCAGGTGAGGTTGCTTGAGTTGCTCGTGGATTACTGGGATTCTGACAATGAGAGCTTCAACCTCGATGGGAAACCATTGAGGATTGAAGTCGAGGATATATACTTTTTGAGTGGGTTATCATGCCTGGGTGAGGTGGTGAACCTCAAAGCCTAGGGAGATGGGAGAAGTATGAAGATAGAGGAGTAGATAGATTCTCACTGTGTAGCAGGCACCGAGAAGGTCGAGAGTCAACTCCCCATCTGAGCGATAAACAATCTCAGCCTCAAGATTGTTGTCCTCGTTTTTACCAGGATCACAGGATCGACTTCGTTGCACCAGGAATTGAGGCTGCTCATGTTCTATTCTATAGAGTGCTTGAGACCCACGGTATACGGTTGGTGTACCTCACTACTGGATAATATGAAGAGCTAGTTGACAGAGTGCAAACATGGTGACAATAGGAACATCGGGTTTGCCTCTATCTTGTGTAGATTTTTCTTCGAGCAGGTTCCAGGTTTGAGACCTAGAGTCTAGATCATTCCGAGAGGACCTCACGATCCAACCATGGCATGGTGGACCAAGGTAATGAGACAACATGAGGGAGGTAGGGTGCCTGCACCCTACAACGATGATTTCTTTTACTAGTGGAGGCGACAGGTCATTCTCTAGATGACTACCCCTATGCAGGGATCAACTTCAGAGGGGATCCTTACATGCCACTGCCACCAGGGACCGCCTACGGGGACATAGGTATGTCAAATTTTTTTAAATATTTCCTTTTTTTGTATAGTAAAAAAAAATGTTTTTGGATGATGCTTAAGTACTAACTAGACACTTGTGTGACGTATATGTAGGTCCGCGACAACTAGAGAGGCTTCCATGACATCATCGGAGGCACCGGGGAGACGAGGCAATGGGAGGAGAAGAAGAGAGAGTCCTTCAAAAAGTGCAGGGCAACCTGTCTCATTTGACACATAGGATTCCGATGGTTCAGGTAGAGGATCTGCCAAAGGCCATGTAGTGGCAAGTGGTTGGAGTGCCTAGAGCTTGGGTGCGACTCTTTCGGCGTCTCGCAAATGCCGTAGTTTGTTATCATGACACACATCTGGTGCCATAGGCGTAGATGTCATGGATCTTGTATTATCGACTGTATATGTGTATTGAGGGTGTTAGCCCCAATTTTGTACTATAAACATCATATTTTTTGAAATATATATAAACAAGGATCTTTGGATTTACTTATATTACAATGTGTACATTGATGAGATGGTTTTATTTTCTTTAGTTATGTGACAAATGCCAATCTAAAACGAAATTAGCATAAGCATCAGATACATAATTAGAACTCCTAGGTATGTCATGATAAGTAATAAAATCAAAATGTCGTTCTAAAAGATGTACCCGTAGGAATCATCGGAGTAAAGTAGGATCACGCACGCGGTAACTGCCGTTCAACTAACATACTACTAACTGGGAATCCAGGTGAACTTATAAAGAGTGAATACCATGTGATATAACATCGCGCAAAAGTTCTATAACGACGCTATATTCGGCCACATTATTCGTGGATGGCCCTAGGCATATGCCACTTGAAGACACCAGTAGACCCTCGGGTGAGTAAACCACCAAAGCGACGGAAGCCAAGTTTTGTGTATGACGACTGACTCCATCTGCGAATCCTAAGTAGACCGTGTACACTAAATTACATTAATATACAAAGAGTTACGCCCAAGCTTGGGGCTCCTTTTTCTAAGACACACCGCACGATATAGGGACCATGCCACATGGGTTTAAACTTGCCTGCTCCCAACAGTTCTTTGGCTTGATCATATAAGAGGACCAAGTCACCCTCAATGTACAACCGAGGACAAACATACTTATCATACTGGACCTTGACATGTATTTTGTTCGCCTCAATAGTTGTAGAGGTGTCTCGTCACTGCTTGTCAAGAATCTCTAGGTGTATAAGGCGTCGCTCGAGATCGAAAGTGTCAGGTAGGAGCGCAACTGCCAACTTAAGAGAAGGGATCTCACATTCAATAGGTAATATTGAGTCCACAACATGCACTAACTGGAAAGGGGAAAATCCGGTGGCAGTCTTGACCGAGATTTGGTATGCCCAGAGTGCGGGATATAGCATAATGTGCCAGTCAGACTTACTCTGGGTAATAGTTTTCTGCAAAATTGTCTTGAGAGACTTGTTGAAGGCCTATACCTGTCCATTTTCCTGGGGGTAGTAAGGGAAGAATGACCATGCCTAAACCCCAGCTTGGATGCTAGCTCTTCCATCATTTCGTTTTGAAGGTGACTGCCATGATAAGTGACAATCTCACTCGTGATACCGAATCTGGTGATAATTTGATTGAATGCAAAGAAGGTGACAATCTTCCCATCGATTTTAAATGTAGGCATGGCCTCAGACCACTTAGTAAAGTAGTCGATGACCACGATAATGTGTTGATGCCCACTAGATGAAGTTGGGTTGCAATCCACGAATTCCACCCCCCACTTGGTCAAGGGATCGACGATAATGAATGGGTGAAGAGGGGCTGGATGCGAGCGCATTTTTCGAGTGAACACCTAGTAAGGGTGACACTTCTTAACCACTTCAACACAATCTTTAAATATAGATGGCCAGAAATACCCGACTCGCAAAATTTTCTGGGTTGTCGCAAGCTCAGATAGATGACCACCACAAGCCCCAAAGTGGCAATCGTTTAGAACTGACTTGGCTTCTTTGTGAGCTAAACAATGACACAGGATATTGTCTATTCCTCGACGATACAAAGTGTTTCCAATGATAATGTAATTCTTAGCTTGGTATTGTACACGTCGTCGGTCATCTCGCGAGAGATGCTGAGGGAACTTCAAAGTTTGAAGATAAAGAACAATGTCTCCCTACCAGGGGTCAGATGATGAGACAAGGAAAACGTGTTCATCCGAAAATGAATCAACATGGATAACATCCTCATCTAATCGTGGAAAGTCAGATATTAACTCCACAAAGACTAGTGATTTCTTGGATTTCGCAGAAGCGAAATCGAGATCAAATTCTTGTAAAATGACAATCAATTTATTATATTTCCCCCCTATGATATGTTGATTTGGTACCTGAGGAGGTGTTCCCCATGTGTTATCCCTTCTTAGCACATGAGGGAAATTCATTTGGCTTTTGTCCTATGTACTTTATGTTCTATTTTGTACTTGACTTTGGTTAAAGTGCAAAAT
>SNQJ01S0146784.1:23941-36592 GCA_010110895.2 Picea sitchensis | reverse complement strand
TTTATAAAATTTTGGCGATTTTTAAGGTAAAATAATTTTATCCTATAGAATTTGGGTGAATCATTTTTAAAATAGCGAATCTCATTTTTGAAAAAACCATGGAAAATTAGCCCATGAGCGAAATTTAGCCCCTAAAATCATCCATGTTGACAACTGGTTGCGAGTCTATTGTATTTGACACATACACGTCGTAACATCTCCTTTGCAGTTGGGCTTGTATCTTGGTTCTCACATGAGGATACTCAGTGGAACACATTCTCAAGTACATTAAGGGCCTTACCAAGTTTGGCATTCAGTACACCTCAAGTGCTTCTTAGCTTGAGGGTTTCACTCATTCTCATTGGGTTGGTTCTGTTGACGATTTCAGAAGTCCACTTCAGGCTTTGTTTATCGTCTTTGGTCTGCTCCTATTTCTTGGTCTTGTAAAAAGAAATCAACAATTGCATTATCATTTGGAGTGGTTGAGTATCATGTTTTTTTTCTTGCTAGTCAAGAAGTCCTTTGGCTTTGACGGCCGTTGAGAGAGTTTTTCATTTCACAAGATTATTCCACTACTCTTTGGTACGATAATGAGAGTGACATTCACATCTCTCACAACCCAGTTGAGCATTAAAAGACAAAGCACATGATGGTGTTCTTTGAATGGAGTATGTGCTTATTCAGCAGGTTGCTCATATATTCACTAGCATCCGCTAGTTTTCTTGAGTTACGATCAATGCTTGGGGTGAAGGAAGTTGTCCTTGAGGAGTCATCTTGAATCCTCCTACCTTCACTTTTTATTTATTCTCTTTTGGGGAGGAAGTGTTTTTTTATGGATTTTTCTTCTTTTATCCATTATGTGAGTTTGTACATGAATACCTTATCAGACCTTGTAGCCCAGGCCCATCTTTGTCTTTCTTTATTCATCCTTACATTTGGCTTATGAAAAGTGTTAGTATGTTTGTTTTTATCAGCTACCATGTTAGTGTGTTTGTTTTAACAGTAACTATTTCTAAACACATAACAGCTTGTGTGATAAGCTCAGGCAGATTCTTTTTTAATTGCCCAACTAATCTTAGCTATTTGTTGGGCCTCTTCAATCACATAAATAAATTGAGTACTTCCATGTATTCGGATCAAGCGGAAATCAATACATGACCTCTTCAAGAGGTTTTGGTTCTGCACCGACTGTGTCTTTTTCACACGCTCTAAATCGGGCTATTTCTTCACGTTTCGCAAACTGCTACGAAAGTTTTGAAGTTTTCTGACTCCGGTTTTAAACTTTTCTGAATCCGTAGGTGGAGTTTTTAAATGCATCCATCAGAGTGGTCCTATTTTCTTGTCAAAATCCCAAGAAAGGTGACGAGAAAAGTTTTCGACTACCGTTACCCTAAGCCCATCCAGAGTGGATAATGCCTCGCCCATTTTAGGAGTGGCAGCAACCAAAATGATTGACGTAGAGATAAACACATAGATGACTCAGGAGAGTTAAGCAAATTAACGTTCAGATTAGAAGGAGTCGTATTGGATTGGAAGCACGATTATCAAAGCATGCTTATAACTCTGACGCTGGAACGGTGAGACCAGTGTACAGAAGTTTCGAGAAACTCAGATTCCAGAGAAAATAAATAAGGAACTGATTACAAGGGCTGTCGTATTCTCAATAAAGAATGATTTCAAGATCTCACGGTCTGTCGCATAATCTAGTTCAAGAGAAAATATAATATTTGACCAGAATACTCTACCGCGTACTATTCAAAGTTAATGAAAACCTAAAAAACGATAAATTCAACGAAGACAATGCAGCGTAGCGTAGGCCTCGCTACATTTACTGTGCACATGCAGATCTATACCGTCACGAGATCCACCTGCACTGCACCGTATCTATAGTCTACGTCACGAGATCCACTGGTCGGTGCCGATCACAGTGTTTTCTGAACATGGCACGCGTCTTCCCATTCCATTTAGGGAAAAAAAAATGCAGGCATGAAAGATTTCCATTTCTATATTTAATTATTGGATTTAAATAACAGGAAATGCAGGCGGATATTTATTTACTGGCATTAAATAACTACTCTCTTTGACTTTACGCTTCGGTTTTTTAATTGTAATTGGAAAACAGTTCAAGACAGAGTTTTGGTCCTGTTATTAACAACATGTTACAAAAGGAGTAGCCTAACCAGGTAGCAAACAGATTTATTTTTAGGTAAAAAATAGTTTTGAATCTGGTTAAATTTTCAGGGTAGTCTAAGTTTAGTAATATCAAAGTTTAGATTGTATTTCAAAACTTTACTTTAAAGATTTTGTCTCATTTTAAACCAACCCAGATACTCAGAAAATCGAACAAAGTTTTGAATTGGCCCAAAATTTAAAATAACACTGCAGAAAAACCTGTCCCAAAAAAATAACTCTAGCAAAAAAAATTGCTCCCAAATTAACCCACTCTTATTACAAGTGACAATAATTCCTTACAATACATAAACTAAACTAATTGTAGAAATTAAAATATGTATTAACAATAAAACCATCGTTCCTTTTTTTTTAATGTTTTTAACAATATAACTGGATTTTTTTTTTATAAAGACTTTTTGACTGAAAATTGTAATGTCTCATTCTTCAAATTGCTATTCTGATATGTTAATCTCGTTTCTAGTCAGTGTTCTAAATGCCTTGGAATATTCCAAATCATTATTTATTCAATGATTTTCAATTCACCAGATTTCATCGCTAAGCGGAAAATGGGACCACATAATGGATTTCAATTTGGATACCATTTTAGAAACAAATAAAATATCCAAAACAACAATAGCTTAAAATGGGACCACAAAATGAATTTCCATTTGCATATCCATTTAAGAAACAAATAAAATATGCAAAATAATAAAAGCTTAGCAACAGGATAAGATGATATTATAGCGAGGGGATTTTCTCAGTTTAGATTTTTAATGATGAATATATGTTTTTTTTGGGGTGTTGGTTTTGTCAACAACCAACCAGGGTATCTTTAGGTTTTGTGTTTTTACACAATTTTTTTTTCAAATTTGAAACGAAGGACATAAATATAGATGATTTTAGGGGCTAAATTTGGCTCATGGGGGAAATTAAGGGGCCTCCAATTTTTTATTGGACGAATTTTTTGTATTAGAGTGATTTCTTTAAACTTATATTTTTAGCCCGTAATTTATTTTAGGGAAAAATCGTGTACATGGTTAGCCCATGTTTTTAGGAGGGGTAGAGAAAAAAAAATTATATTTCGCCCTTGAAATTTGGAGGGACAAGCTTCCATTAGCCAAATTTCTTGAAGTATGGGAATTTATGATAGCTGCTTCGCCCTGCCATTTGGTAAAATCAGGATTTATGGTTTAATTTTGCCCCGATTTTGTGGTATGGGAAGTGAGCATTGGGTAGCTACAATCTTCCCTTTGCCCGATTTCCAAAAAGCATGGAGATTTCCGAGAGCATTTTGGCCCTCCCACGTGGTATAAATTATATGGGATCTGACCCCATATGAATTGTTGGAGGCCATGCCTGTGGTGTACCTTGAATATTGGAACAATTTAAAATGTCAACCTACTTTAAAACATGACTTTGTGGCAAAATTAAATAATTTAGTGGACCACTTTTGCAAGAAGGTCGAGATACATGGAGAACAAGTTGAAGGTATTTTGGATCAATCAAAATTGTTTCAACAAGCCACACACTTCACTAAAACAATGTGGAATCAATTTCGCGCTTTGGAGAATCCTCTAGAATATGGTGCAATAACAAGATTATGGTCTATTTTAGGTGCTAGCCAATACTTACAGGAAAACATATCCGAATATTTCAAATTAGCGGATTTGTGTCAAACCATGATTTTGGGATCGGTGGAGGATGAGAAAATGTTTAGTGCACTATCATTTTTGAAATCAAAGATGAGGAACANAAGATTATGGTCTATTTTAGGTGCTAGCCAATACTTACAGGAAAACATATCCGAATATTTCAAATTAGCGGATTTGTGTCAAACCATGATTTTGGGATCAGTGGAGGATGAGAAAATGTTTAGTGCACTATCATTTTTGAAATCAAAGATGAGGAACAAGATTGATAAACATATGGATATATGTTTAAGATTATATGTAACAAAGTATGACATTTCCAATTTTCCATATGAAAGAGCACTAGCTCTTTGGCGATTAGATTGTGATAGAAGGGGAGAAAACAATATAACAAGTTTCTCTAATGAACTTGATACGAAAAAAAATTCTTTGGAGGCTCATAATGATAGTGCATCTTGAGAGGGTCTTGTTCAGAATGAAGAAAATGAGCACCAAGATGAGAACTAGGAAATTGATATACCACAACATTTTATCTAATCCAATATATATGAGGGCCTAGGGAACACTTATTTCGGTATATGTGTTCCATTGGTGATGAAAGAAATAGTGAATGGAATAAAACATATGATGTGATTCTTGTGATACGTTTTTCCTCTATTTTTGGAGTAGGTTGAAAATTCTTTATCACAACAAGATTACTATATGCCAATTTGAGGATGCATTTCAGATAAAAATAGGTTCTATAATCAATATTTTGTGTTTTTCATTGTAAAATTGGAGCCACATTTTATTGATGCAAGTTATTTTAAGATTGATGATTTGATATTTAACTATTACATTGTCTCTTTCATGTATGTGACAGGAAATGAAGTTGAAATTTGATGAAGATGGGACCTATCTCTTCACATAGATAGTGTCCTAGTATTAAAGGGTAGATACTCGATTTAACAAGAATTCCACTATGCAAGAATGGGCTAATTCAAGTAGATGAAATTGCATTCTTATGTTGCTAATAATTGCCAAGCTTCCATGACATATATGAGTGAAATCCATGTTGTTGGAATGCAAATATTAGTGCTTCTTTTCTCTTATGCATATTTAGGGATATTTGAGCTTGGATAGTAGGATTTATTCTCAATCATTATTTCATTTACATTGTTTGGAGAAACTGGTCCAATACTTTTGTTGATAAATCTTCATTTCCATTTCTGAACAAGATTACAATATCCCTATTTTAATTATAATCTGAAAAATAGAAGTAAAGATAATAATGGAATTAGAGGCTTCTCTTTGAGCAATATGAGCTTCTCTACTATTGTTTTCTTGATTAGTTACATGCTATGGCTTCTGCCTCGACAATCCACCAAAAATTTGATTGAAACTCACTTCATTGTGATGAATAATGAAACCATGTACCAACTGCCATTTACTATAGAAAGTTTCCATATATATCTTGTTGCAGTCAATGGTGTTATTTTGGTCCTTATTGGATTTATCCAAATTAGATTTGCATGCACCCACATCAAATTATGATTGATGATTCTTGAGGATAAATGCTATTATTTTTTGATTAGGTTGTGTTTACAGGCTATGATTTCAACCACAACAATCCACTTAACATTAGGCAGGAATTCACTTCGATGTGGAAAAATGGTGTAATATAACTATTGTTTACCATAGACAATTGCCACATTATATCTTGTTGCAGTGGATGTGTTAATTCACTCCTTTTGGATTTATTGAAATTAGGTTTGCACTGATGCCTTTTTCTGACTTGCCAGCTTGATTCATTCAATTTCATATTTTTCTTTTCTTTATTTTATTTCAGAAGTAATAGTATTGGTCATGATTCATCTCATAGTAGAGTAGACTGAATATTTTGAAGTTGATGGGCAATTGAGAGCACAATCTAGACAACTTTATAACAACGTGCATATACATGACAATGTAGATGATTATGATGGTTTCATTGTAATTGAACTCCTGTACTAAATCATTGAAAGGGCGTGCTAATACACAAGGGGTCTATGCTATATGCACAAGGATCCCAAACAATTTTGGTTTTTGGTGCCAGAGAATCATTTTTTGTGCACATTATCACATAATTAATGTATTTTGTCATTGGGGTTTGAGGATTATATTACATGCATGGAAATGCAAATGATTAATATAATTGAATTGAGGAGTAGATGTTCATATGCATTGGGTCATATCACAAACATGCACTTGCATTCACAATTGGAATTTTGTTGTGGACTTTCCAATCTTGAAGCCAACCTTGTGGACAAGTTCCATGAAAGGGTGAACTGAAAAATTCCATGCCAACAAATTCTCCAAATCAAATGATTGAAGTGATCCCCCTTAGGAAACCCTAAAAAAAGAGAAAAATCCAAAAACCCTAGATCCACAATCCTTAGGGCAATGCCTTTAGCCATAATCTTTGGATCAGTTGTAAAGAAGATGATCAGAAACCCTGGTTCACAAAAACTTGGTGATGCCGATAGGCTAAAAGAATAAGTCACTTGTATAAGAGAGAAATAACTCATGTTGATGTTACAAACAAGTCTTGAGTCTGTATTTATACTCAACCAAAGATGTATGGTGTCCTTTCCAAGAGGAGTTATGAGCTCACATAGTGACAAGTTGGGCCTTAACTGGTTAGGAATATAATATATGAGTGTTGAGCCCAACCCTAGAAACACACTGAAATGATTACAAAGTGAGGGCCACTATGTGAAAGTTGATATCTATTATAGACTTGGCATTTGTAGAGGTCCTTTGTCCTAGGGATGATCTCTTATTTATTGATTAGTCTTTTTAATCAGAGTGGCCATGTGCTGGAAGAATTATTACAAGGGACCATCGTTGAAGTGTTGCAAACTATATTGTAGGTCTTATTGAAGCATAAATACTTTGATTCGGCAGGTTATTCATCTAATCAACCTATTATGAGAAGAGGATATGTTTTCTCCTGTATTATAATCTTCAATGTTTTGTGTTCTTAAATATAAGTTCAATTATGTTTAAGTCATCATGAGAATGAACACTTCAGTTCACTTTTGTTTAAATATAAGTTCACTTCAGTGTTTTCTCCATGAGAATGAACACCAAGAACTATGTCCCATCGAACACAGACCTGGAAGAAGTAGCAAGTCATCATATTTTATGTTAAATATTATGGTTTTTAAGGTTGTTATAATTCTAGGTTTATATTGCATACTATATAGAATCAAGAAATACTGGGAAATATTGTCTAAATATATAGATAGGATCTGTAATAGGTATGTTACTATGTCGTTGGCACTATTTTTTTCTCAAAAAAATAGAAACAGAACTGTGATGTAAATTTGCTACTAGCACTGCCAGAGCTTTGATGAATATAAAATTTCCTAGTTATGGTTTTAAAAAAATATCCTAGGCAAATTTATATTAGACTTTGAAATTTGAAGAAATTTGAACTCCAACCTTCAAATGTGGCAAACCCTATGACTGAGGTCTAAAGACCACAATGTTAGTGCTACTTGGTTGCTCAAAAGGTATCTCCCCACAGCCCGATGCACTCAAGAAGACCTGCGTCGATCTCGGTGCAATAATGTATGATGTCATAGATGAAGAAGCCTCTTGGAATCATACAACAGTTATGCAACAACGGTAGAGTGCACTGGGAAGTCACGTGACAGTCATAGAGGGTGCAGGGAAGTTATGTGACAGTGGCAGAGGGTGTTGGGCTATTTACTGTTCTTTCTATTTTCTTTAATGAACATGTTTTTTGTTTAGAAAGTGTTATTCATAGTTCAATTTAGAACAATTAAGAATTAGAGTTGTTTTATTTTTAGCATAATTTTCTGAATTTGGAAAATCACTTGAGAGAGTTATTCCAAGATTATATGGGGTGATTTTTCGAGACTAGAAGACACATGCATTTATGTAATCTGTCTTCTCCATATTAAGGGTTCCTCTCATGCAATTTTGATGTGCTCCTCTAGAGAGATTTAGGATTTTCTATTTTAGAAATCCCTTCATGGTGGTTGGGATCTTTGTTTTAAGAATCTAGGGTTAGAAGGTGGTCCACAAAGATGGTTCTATTGTTGTAAAAAAACTAGACATCTTGTCCTATAAAAGCAAGGCAGAGTGTGTGGTGGATTGATTCCAGTTTTGAGTTAATGCATGTATTTATTAGAATTAATAGAAGCAGATGTGATTGAGAGTTCATATTTTATCAGAGTGATGTGTTTGCGGAACTAGTACTCAGAATCTACTATTTTGATCAGTGTTTACATTTTCAGATTTTATCTCTTTGGTTGTTGTTGATTTTGATTCTGGAGGTTCTTTTGCTGAGTTCATTGTCACTTACACCAATTTTGTTGTTTGTTGTTAGTACTTGGCTAGATATGTATGGGTTCAGAATCATGGCTTCAATGCAACTGATTTTTTTGGCCACCTCCGTTTGGACCATGGTGCCCACATTAACTTCAGTATCTGGCATCTCTTCATAATTTGTCCAAGGATGGTTTAAGGAGTAGATGCTATCAAGTTTGGATCCCCAAGAATGAAAGAGAGGATATGAAAGTTACCATTATAGATGGGTGTCATGAATTTTCACTAACTTGGTTTAGGGAATGCTCCCACTACATATGATTTTGATGAATAATGCTTCTGAGTCTTTCTCGAGGAATGTTTTTAGGTTCACTGATCTTTAGAAGGCAATTTTTTTTTCTCTACTTATAGAAGCAATACATATCAAGAGGAAGGGAATGGATTCCTTTATCACTATTCCACAAGCATAGACTACAATCTTGCTCAAGTCTTTTTCCCAATTATGATAAAATATTAATATCCTTATTTTGTTTTTATCTAAAAACAACATTCTGGTAGATACTTAACCAAAAGGTGAGTTAGAATCTAAACATCATAACCTTATGTTAGATTGTTGGGCGTGCCCATAGATATATGTCAAAGCGATGGAAATACATTTTGTCTCTTTCTCAATTCAAGGTATGGTTTTAGGTTGCATTCATACAATCGACCTAAAGGGGAAGGGTGATAGGGTTGGGGCTTCCAAATCTATTGGATGCATGCTTATTTTAAAATATTTCCAAACATATCA
The DNA here is from genome assembly GCA_010110895.2 of Picea sitchensis. Lineage (NCBI taxonomy): Eukaryota > Viridiplantae > Streptophyta > Pinopsida > Pinales > Pinaceae > Picea > Picea sitchensis. Next base: position 27,685 of record SNQJ01S0146784.1, on the reverse strand, counting down.
TTCAAAAATTTCTAGCTTGGACAAAAGGTTAAAGTATCCTTTAAGGATTCAATTTAAAATTTAGACAATTTTTAAAGTGAATGTAAATAGATTCTAGGTTGTGTAGGTTTGTTTAAATTGTCATGTAACAAATTGCATACAATTCTACCTTTGGTAGTGCCTTCTAGCAACACTGGTCATATCGATTCTCTATTATCTTCTTAGATCCAGAGGTATTGGATTCACCTATAGGGCTCTTGCACCTGCACTAGATGCATACTGGGTTTTGGGATCCACACCCAAAACTCACTTGTTTGGGGAGTTTCTTCACTAGGTGCATTTTCGATCATCTGAATGGAACACAGTTAGCATGCAATTTGTTGGGTTTGTTTCATGTATCATTTCTTTGCAGGGTGTGGATTTATGTGGGGTAGTGGGCTCTAGGCTGAAGTATGTTGTTATAAGGTGTTAATACCGTGCTTATTACGATTTCTATGTTTATTCCTTGTTATTCATTGTCACTGTGGCATGTGTTGTTGGCTTCCATATAATTGTTGAACTTTATTTTATAGGTCTTTGTTTGTTAATTTTTTAGGATGACCACAAAATCACATCAATGACACTGAAAAAAACAACAAGTGTGGGTACAATGTGGGAGTGCAAAAGCATCTCCTAGATAATGCTGAAATTTGTATTGCAGCAAATTGTGTTTAGCAGGGAAATTGTACAACCACATTGCCTCCATCACTCAGCCACCAGTGATTAAACATCAAAAATTAAAATTTCTCCTCCAAAGACAAGGAGAATGGTGGGAAATGCAGATATTAATATTTGGTTGGAACAACTGGAGTGCCAATACAAGTAGGCTATTGAGAAGCAGGCAAAATTCAAGAAGGATTTTTAGTGGAACCATGATAATCTGAGGTAGGGAATTTCACATAACCATGGTGTGTTAAAGTAATAAATAACACAATTTCAAGGAGGACCATGGAATTTTGAGGCTGGAGGTTGCACAGAATCATGATGCATTAAAACAAGAAGTAACAAAAATAACAAAAGTAACATAGAAGTTACTAAAATCAAGGATGCATTGAAGGACCATATTAAGCAAATCCACAAGGGTTAATGGCACTCATCAAAGAGTCGTTGTACAACTTAATTGATGAAACTCACCAACCCAGGAAGGAAGAACTAATCCACAACCAACTTACCAAGCATATCTACAAATGGCTTAGAACTAATCGACAGTCGAGCATATCCATGAATGGCTTACTGGTCACCCTTATCTAACTACATTCCTATACAAATCAACCAATGTAGGTGTATCTGATGAGGGTAAAATTAGAGTTATCAAAATTCAATGGAAATGAAAAACAAAGTGTGACCAAGATTAACAAAGCATAGGAATACTCGAAATACATGACGTTCAAGACTGCAACAAAAAAAATCAAGTATGCCACCATGAAACTTGAGGGCATTTCATACAATTTGTACATGTGGTGGAAGGCCTCCAAAGTATTTTGTTCATATAACCAGGATACATTGAAAGATAATTTCTTTAAGATATTCCAAGGTGTAACAAAAAAAGACCTTTTTCCAATTCTCACCAGAATACTAAAAAAATGTGATGTATATGAATACATGAATGACTGGGAAATATTGGCAATGAAAGTCCCCCGGTTAACAAAATATCAACTACTCCAAACAATATGTGTCCATATTAAAGATTCACATAAAGAAAAGAGTAGAAATGCATAGTGTTACAATCATGGAAAGGTCAGATGTAAGGCAGAAATTGCATAAATTAAACTAAATAGGCCATTCCAAAAATATGACAAGGTTTATTCAAGATGAAAGTCTCCCCAAACCACAAACACTGACAAATAAAAATATCTTCCATTGCATCTACAATAAGGAAATAAACATAGTTTGGAAGGCCAAAKATGAAGGGAAGGCAAATGTATGAAATATGGAGTGATATGGGATCCTAGGCATAGGTTCTATAAAGGATATAACTCAAACAAATTATATAAATGTGGATGTATAAAAAGAAGATGACTCAGATATTGAAGAAACATATGAAAAAGAATCATGCAACCCTCAAAGTGTCATGTCAAAATCAGAGGACCAGAAAACACCAAAAATATTGTTAGCAACCATAACTGTTATCACCCAATCACAAACATCAAAATTAAAGGGGCATATAAAAAAGAGCAAAGTTACAGTTCTAACCATATTTTTGTTGACATCAATGTTGCAAGGAGATTAAATTTTTTTGTGTATCCAGTCCTAGATATGAAGGTTTTGGTTAGGGGTCAATGACTACAAACATTAGGTACTTGTGCCGCAAATCACCAAAATAACTTTGTTAAATTCAAATGCCAAGAGGAAAAACATAAGTTGTTTGGGTTCCAACCTCTCTGCATACCCAAATTCTACCCTCACATTAGATGGAGAAACTAATTTGTAATGGAGCACTATTATATATACCACAATGCCATTAAATGGAGATACTAGCCTAGGAACTAATTGACTCTTGGCATCGAGGATTCAAGAACTAATCCCAAACATAAAATGGTATTCCAAGACCTACCCATGGAGATGCCACCAGAACAAGGAATTGAACATGTGATTAAAGTGAAGCTAGATTTGACCCTTATCACCATARAAAAAGAAGAGAAAGATTAATTCACGATCTACTAAGATGTGGCATTATTACAAAAATAAGAAGTCCTTATGTAGCCCTGGTTGTTTTAGTAGAAAAAGGGATGTTTCTTCATGTTGTCTATATATTATTGAGGATTAAACAAGATAAAAATCAAGAAAAAATTCTCCATTCTATTCATAGATGAAATGTTGGACGAATTTCATGGAGTCAAATACTTTTCAAAATTTGTATATGAGGTTGACATATTATGAAATTAGTGTAAAACTAGAATATATTGTTAAAATTGCCTTCCGAACACATGGATGACTCTACATATTCAAGGTGTCATTGTTTGGGTTAACCAATGGTCATGCCACCATTCAAGCAACAATCAATGGACTTTTGGAATCCTATCTAAGGAAATTTAATACAAGACATGGAAGGAACATTTCAAGCATGTGGGTTAAGTGCTATCTCTTCTCGGGGAAAATCAGTTTTATGCAAAAATGTCAACATGCACATTTGGTAAGGAAGAAGTAGAATAAATTGGTAATATTATATCAAATGGAGTCAAAGTAGATCCAAACAAAATCAGGCCAATCAGAAAGTCACATAGGCCCCAAAACATATCCAAATTGAGAGTATTTTCAGGCTTAATACGAGCACTAAGAGATAGACCAACACTAGTGCAGCCCTAGACTCCAAATCAGTGTGGATCCGTGGGACCTTCCCTCATTCTGTGACATCTCAGTGACATAGACAGACCAGATCCCCTCCTAGGAGATGAATGATATCCCCTAGACCTCATCGGTGCACTACCTCTACCAGTTAGCATCGCAACGAATGATATAGGCACCCCACCAAGTCCCCCTCAGGAAAAATGACTATACTGAGTTTTCTTCATTCGATCTTGAATGGTAGGAGAGATTGATGCATTCCATGCTAGATATACTTTCTTTCTTTAGGTTCCTCTTTCCCTTATACCTTCTTCTCCTATGATATACCCTATCACTAGTGCTGGTATCTGAGCTCGAGGTTGAGTGTTCTTCATGCCTCAAGGTAGATATTGTTTATATTATGGTAGATGCGGGAGGTATTAACCTCCATTGTGACCTTTG
>SNQJ01S0146783.1:0-23858 GCA_010110895.2 Picea sitchensis | reverse complement strand
TTTAGCAGTTTAATGTAAAACAGTATGATTTTTAGTTATTAGCCCTGTCGGCTATTTTAATGACCTAATTTTAATTAAAGGTCATTGGATGATATAAATTGAGGATTTTTTCCCTCATTTTAACATAACACAAATTCACTCACACTTGTGAGCTCTGATTTTTGTGCCCTTCTTGGGTAGATTTATTTTCTAAGTGAGGCACACTTGGTATTGGAAGGATATTTTTGGCATTTTATGGCATTTCTCTCAAGGAAGGTTTACAACTAGGGTTTTCTTATGCTTCTCTTCATGATATGCAAGTGAATTTTCGTACAAAACTTCTTAATTGAATGGTTGTAGGTGTAATTTCTTGCATTTGCTTATTATATTGTTGATTTAAAACCCTAGGTAACAAGCACACAAGTAGGTCATTGTTATATGTCCCCTTAGAGAGAGATTGTTTAAGCCATTGAAGGAAAGAGATAGAGCCTAGCCTTTGCTACACTTGTCTTGCTTCTTCCTTTGAGCTAGCATTGAAGTTTATAGGTTGAAAGAAGGTGACGTCCTAGGCCTAGGATACCTACACCTAGGGTTTTCATCTTCTAGGGTTTGAAAGCCTTGTCCTTGCAACACTTTCTCCCTTAGACTTATTCTTTATGTTAGCCATTTTTCCAATTTGACCTAAAGAAGGAGGAAAGAGCACGAGGCCTTGCTTAAGCAACACCGGAGTGAGCCTCTTTCCCCTAGGGTTTTGATTCTAGGGCCCTGCCTTTGCAGCACTCTAGAACCCTTCCCTCTAGTCTTTAAGCCTTCATCCTTTCAAAACCTTGTGCCCTTATCTTTTGACTCCATATACCCTAAGGCACTGATATTTGACCTCCAACGTTGAAGTCTTAGTGTACAAAACTACTTTTCAAAACCTTTAATTCTGAAACCCTAACTAACCAAACTAACCTAATTAGGGCTGACGTCACAGTTGGATATTTCATCTTGACGCAACAAAAGCTGAATATAAGAAATTAAGTGATGGTTTCAAGCATTTATTGAGAAAATTGTTGATTGGATATATTATTAGCTTAGTCATCCCTATAGATATTGATGAATTGATGGTCTTTCATGGTTAATTAATAAAAACGTTGACTTCATTTTATATCTATTGCAGTACATTGCTTATTGAATAATATCAGATAGTCATTGAAGTACTAACCCTTTGATTCATAGCCTGCATATATATATTGTGTTGCTGTTGTCTTGTTCCGGGCAGGTGTTTTCAATAGGGCATAAACTTCATTTATTAGCTGATTAGGAGGACTGTTTGACTCTGGTGATAACCTGTGAGGAGGAAACTCTAAAACTCAACTTAATACCTTCTGCCTCTTCAAACCCCAGGTTGCCGGGGACATCTCCCCTGGGCTAACCTCCCTAAACAGAAAGAACCTCCCCATCAAGGTGGCATTGGGTGGGGAAGGTTCATGTTACGCCAGTTTGATCTCTATCCTTTAGCCTATGACCTAAACTATAAACTGTGCGATAACAAGTCCAGCCTTCAAGAATCTCGATTCTCAACTTTCACAAGCTCCCTTTTCTAAGCTACCTCTTCGCATGTGAATTTGGGTGATGTCCTCACATGACCACACAACTCCTTGCTAAATCTCACGCACCTCCAATCTCTAAAATACTGTGGGACCGTCAATCTCTCGATCTTGACGGTATCCTGGATTGACAGTTCAGATCTGCCCTCCCCAAATCTATTGACCAGATCTACTTCCCCTCGATCAATGATCGAGATCTCTTCACGATTCTAGACTTCGGGATTTTGAAGTTTCAAACCCTTGCTACCTCTATGTGGAAATCTTTAGGAATGAAAGATCTTACGACACCTGTCCCTTTAAATGTGTGGCCAAGATCTCCTTTGCTAATCCGGCCTTCGGGACTTTCAAGTCTCAAATCCTTGCCTCTACTGATTGAATATCTTTCGAAGTGGAAGATCTATTGACATGTATCCTCCCCAATCAATGACTGTGCTCCCTCTTCGGGAATTTGGCCTCCTCAACCAAATCAATGGTCCTCATACGCCCTCCTCGATCAACGATCAATATCTTCTCTGGGTCTTTGGACTTTTCCTCCTCCATTTTCTTCCGGAGTTCTGGGTCCGGTGCCGCGTGTCCTCCTTCACATCGGCAACTCTCGTCGCTTCGGATTTTCGTGCTTCGGAAATATCAAATGTCAACCTCCTGCCTCCCTGTTGCTTTTATCCAGAGTTGATAATCATCTGCTGCGTGTCTCCTCCTTGAATCAATGGCCGAAGTTTACTTCAAGTCTTTACCTGGAGTGCATGGATCTATGCCATGCCTCCTCTTGATCTGACAGCTACAGATCACTTCGAGACTTTACTCGGAGTGCTCAGATCCTCACCACGTCTCCTCTCCTATTCCTATGGCTCAGATTCACTTCGGGTGATCTGACGACTCAGAGCTACTTCGACTCTCCGGACTTCGGAAATCTCAAGTTTCCAACCTTGAGAGATTCTCTCTCATGTGCATGCGTGCGTTAAGGCTCGTGCACCTTCCTATGGATCCAACGATTGTTGATCCTCTGCGCCCAGATCCAATGGATGGGATCTGTTTTTCTCCCCTGCGCTTCCTTTTGTTTGTTGGATGTAGATCTAATGGTCCAGGCTCTTTTCCACAGCCTATCCGACGGCTATTGTCACTCCTCTTCCTAATCTTTAGACTTTTCCGACTTGGAAGACTTGGTCCACATCCAAAGACCTCGGCCTTTGAACTTCGTCCTGCGAACCCAAGTCTTGGTCTCGCTTCGCCCTTGTAGAGTTATCCCTCCTTTGAGCTTTAGGAATTAGAACAAGTCCGACTCTTATGCACCTTTTGCATTACTCCTCCTGAGCTTAATCTCTTCGAAGATTTCGATCTCCGACGCACACCTTGCATTCTCGGGATTTCTTCAAACTCAGAATTCAAAGGATTTCTTGAACAATAAATACTTTTCACCCTTCTGGCGTTCTTCTGCTCGATGCACTCCTTGCAGAGCTTTCCCTCACAGAGTATTCAACAACTTTGTTTCTCCCGAACTCAACACAGATTTCTTATGTGCACACTTGCACTAGCTCAATGCCCTCCTGGCAGAGCTCTACAAAGTTCTCAGTAACTCTGCTTCTCTCTGAACTCGATAAAGAGTTCTTCCCCTGCACTCCTTGCAATCTACTAATGAAGGTTCAACGATATCCCTCCTGAGCTTTCCCTTGAGGTTAAACCTCTGTCAATGCATTCTTTGTGGAATGTGTGCACTCCTTGCACTCGAAAACTCAATGACGAGAAATAGTTGAAACTCATACAATACATCACTAGTTACACATTCAAAACATGAAAATGCATAAAAACATATAAATCATACATAAACACATGATATGCAGGAAAAACTACTTTTCTATTATCTCTGTGTGTCTATACAGATAATTACAAGAACTGAACTGTAACAAAGTCCTAGTCCCCTCAAGCTCTCTCTCTCGGAACTTCTAAGACCTCCTAAGGCCTCTCTACCCAGACCTCCCCATCATCCTCTTCCTATCTGCCTTCTAAAATCTGATACAAGATCTCTTTACAAAAGAGGGGCTTTGTGAGCTCGTCCTCTCTCACCTAACCTCATCTATTACATTGAAGTTTCATAAATTTTTACCCAGACCCGACTACGATCTGGGTCTGCTACAAGCAACCCTTTAAGGTAATCCAACCACTACCTGTACAAAGGCATGGCCTGGCATTTACAGCCTTACAACATAGTAATTCATATAGGATTATTTCAAATTTAAAAATGGGAGGTTTAATGCCTCTCCCTTTCTCCATTGCGTGTTTGCATGTTGGCGCGTTTGCTGAGGTGGAGCGATGATCCTGCATCAGAAACACTTATCTTTGAGTAAAGGGGACCCACAATATAATAAAGAATGCTTAAAAGGTTAGTTGAAGGATAGGATTTCTCATCATGAGCTGACCTATCACGTCCATGAATATCTAGTGGTATGACATTGCCATCATCTGGTCACCAAACCAGAGTAATGGCTCTCAATTGCATGACTGAGAGAAAGGGGGTCTCATCATGAGCCATCCTTCTCATTTCCACTAGGTGTTTGTGGGTGACATTGCCATCATCTGGTCACCACGCTAGGGCAGTGACCTTCAACTTCTCCTTATGCCATATTGAAAGAAAATACAAATAAATAAAGATAAAAGGCAATTTATGGGCTTGGAAAAAGTGCATTGCGGACGAAGGTACCACACACCCTCTACAAAGGTACCCATGAATGAGACAATACAACCCCTTCTATTTCATGAGCCCTATTCCCATTGAATCTTGACCCAAACCACTTCATCCATTTTACATTGATTATATAGGGATCTCTTGGAAGCTCTCCTTGACCTAGGGTAAGATCTACCCAATATGACACCTTGTCAACCCTCCCATATTCAAGCTTGACAAGTCGCATAGTGTCTTTGAACAATTAATTGTTTGATATAGTGTGTAACACCCTGTTTCCCCCAAATTTGTAATTAATCCTAATACAGGAATTACCATGCTAAAGCATGATGAAAATGTAAATAACACTATGAATTTATACAGAAATTACCATGCTAAAGCATGATGAAATGTAAATAACATTATGAAAATATATTACGTAATCACAGAGGGGATGTGCGGTAGCCAATGCATGGTGGAGGGCACTCTGAAAAAGGGAGTTAACTTCCACCCAGAATTTAATACCGTATTTGGACTCCACCGGCCCGGAGAACCGAAAATGCTCGCTAGCCTCGCTGAATTAAATGTCTTGCAGTCTGGTAGGTGGATGGCTTGATGAGGGATGGGGAGGAACTATCCTCAGAGCCGCCATGACTCCACTCAGTCATTAGTAATCGTACACGCAACCTCGCGAGGATAAGGCGTATGGAAAAAACGATTGAAAGGGCAGACGCCAGGGGAACTCGGGAGTTCTATTCAGAGTGAGTGATCGCAGAGGGAAGGATTGCAACCTTCACTTCTGGTCATTGGAAAATAGAGACGCAATCTCTCAACATTATGGTCTCAACTTACGGGTGGCTAGTGGTAAATCCTCAGGAGTCGCTACGCCACGGTTGGGTGGAAACGAGCAACCCCTCAGCAGTTGCATCCATTGCTGAAATTATTTTGATAAGTATTTTGCTTATATTATGCTTTTGCCATTTATATATGTCACATATGTTCATAGATATAATTGTAAATATCTCCTCGTAAGAATATCCAGACAGCACTGATAATGAGGGAGTAGTTATTGGCTCATAGAGCTCTGAAATTGTAAATGGTTTCAGCAAGTGAATGTCCCAAGGTAATGCTTGATATGAACGAAAGTTGGATATAGTTTCTAACACCGAAAATCGCTGCTTTGACTTTACCGATAAATGAATCTAATCATGCCTTACCGCTCTTCGAAACTGCCTTCTTTATCCGCCTCGGAATGACCAGAAGGATCTCTCTTCACCAGATTTCCTCCTCGAAAGGTTCACCCGTAACTCCGTACGCGGACTCCTCGAACGCATCGCCCTATTAACCCCATAATGAGGATAAACGCTCTTTGTTAATATCCCGTGAGGTAATGTTGGCGTAGATGAAGTAAGTCGACGGATGAGATCTCGTCGGAGGACCTAAAGTCATTCACGACCATTAGATTGATCGGGGTAACGGCATTACATACCTTGACCCTTTGTCCTCTATTATCGCGAGTAACGTGAAATTGGGTTCGTAAACCCCAAGACCCAAAGAATGAATCTCGACCGTTAGATCTCGGTTCACTACACCGGCTGTTCGCTGATCCGAGAAGTCGTAGGGTTAAGCGCAGGGGTAGGCGCGCGGGGAAGTGATTTGAGCCATGAGATTTGGAGAAATCCCGTAAACCGTTTGATCGGGAAGAAATGCACCGGAGCTAAACGCCAGTGTGCAGAGGAAGTGTCCTAACCGTTGATCTCGGCAAAACACGCACGAGATCCGGGGCATCGATATTTCGCTTACCGAATGGGTATCTCGTGACAAGCACTGGAAATCCAAGCGAAAACCTCGACAGTTATCTGAGCCGCCCATTAGCATGGACACGTGTCGAAAGATCCGAGGGAGTCAAATTGAGAATCGGGTCCGAGACAAGAGTCTCATGCACAAGGGAGTCGCTAAACGCGAGCACCATACCAATCCGACCGCCCATTACCGAGATGCGCGAGATCCAGAAGATTTGGGGTTCGGCATATTGGGGGTTTTGAATACATAGAACTCTCACCACTTCTAATCACATCCGCGATGACCACCGATAGATCTCGAAGGCCCATCCGGTTGACAGTGCCTGGAGATTACGCCTATCGGATTTGACGCGATCGGGAAATCGAGTTCTCGAAAATATGAGAACCAAGACCCTATAAGTCCCTAAACCCCGGCGAATCAACTGGCCGCTCGTCCGCTGGTACAGTGGCAAAGGATCGGTGCCTTCGAGTGTTGTTCATCTGAAGCTTCGATGGTAAGGAATTCAGACGTGAAATCGGGCGACCAGCGATTCTCGGCGAGATCTCGAGCCGCTCATGACGAGGACGCTATAACGATCCCGGTGGGTTCGGGTTCGGCAATTCGACCGATGACGAGAAACTCACGACGGGAGGAATTGCGAAATCCTGAAACCCGACGGTCCCCTAGTTATAGCACCCCAATGGAGAACATGTGTCACTCCACGCCATCATAAGGAGGGGCCAGCACGAACAGCGACAAAATGCCTGAAGATCGCTTTACCGCAGTTCACCGTGGCATCTGGGATCGGGGAATCGGAATTTATGAAGTCTTGTGCATCGCGACATCATAACCCCGAAACCCCGATGGGTGGTTATAGAGTGGTGGACATATGTAGAAGGTCACATGAGAACGGAGCTAGCCTAGAGAGCCACTGCGCTAAGAGCACATCGGGGAACGGAGAATCGGGGTTTCCGAAAAGGGCTACGTACACCGACACCATTAAATCCTCCGAAACCCCGACGAGAAGCCGTCGGATGGTCATATAGAAACCGGTCATGTTGATCCAAGGCTTAGCTAAGTGGGGCCGAGGCAACCAAGGAGTGAATAAGAGATCGGCGATCGATGATTGAAGTTGTCAAGACATCATGGGTGTCAAAACCTCGATAGAACCCTCAATCCCCGACATTAAAACCAGATTCGTACTGCTAATATAGGCTTCTCGGGATTTCACAATTGTGGGAGATTAACCCAAAAATTTTAAATTATGATAGTGGATGTGTTACAAAAGTGGTATCGTGAGCATGGTTACAACATCTCTTACCGCTTGGGCTCGTGCACGGTTTAGAAGACATTGTTATCCGTGATTTCTCGCTAAGGAGAAGGACCGTAGAATGAAACTATAATTTGGAACTTCTATAACCCCTCGGTTAAAATGTCAACCACTCTTAAAGGAGTAGGGATGCACTGATCAATATCAATCGAGCAGACGAGCGCCAATGACAGAGGTAGAATAAAGTGTGCTATGAAGTTGCACGAGCCGGGCGCCGTGACATGAACTGAATTATTCTGTTTTAGCATAACGATGACTACCTACCAAAACAGGTAGAATCTCTTGCGGTTAAGATGGTTGCCAGATAAGTGCTTAGCACCCGCGAAGAAACCCTCCATGGTTTGGGAAATCTGGTATGGACTGGTAGGATCCTTAGAAAAGTTATGACCACTGTATTATCAAGAAACTAAACCCCGAACATAGAATCCCTCATGAATGAGAGGATGGCGAAATACGTAGGGTCAGATTTAATCACCCATAATGGTTAGAATCGACCATGAGGATAACATGTTAAAGGAGCCCTTTGGGACTATTGTTAATTCCCAAGAGGGACCCTCGTTGGTCGCTTTCATAAAGAAAGGGTAACACCCTCGTATGAGTTGGCTATGACGGTCCCAGAGGGAAACCTTAATAAGCCCGCGAATAATATCCGTTAGGATTGGAATCAACGAGCCGCTGATCTAGGAGCTCGAGGTTCTGCTCTTATAAAGGAAATGGAAGCTTAGACTTCCAAAGGTCGCGCCAAAAATCAATCGCATTTAATCGTGACCGCTGATTGCCTGAGATCTCGACCTGGGGACCTGGGACAGCTCCGGGTCCGCACGCACGGGTTTGAAAACGATAGAGCGTTGACCACGGATTCGCTGAATATGGGATCCTGACGCGTGTATGAGAATTGATCCTAGGTTCTGAGTGAAGGGTCATGTTGATGAAAGAGCCGAGAAAACCTAGCCTTTGGTCTTTCTGGTTTTCGATTTCTGAGTCAAGGAAAAATGAAATCCCCGCAATAAAATTCCGAAATCGCTAAAATGCAAGCACCTTTAATCTTAATCGTGGTCATCGCCGGTATCGCTAATGAGAGAAGGCGTGAGCCGCGATAATGAGTAGCATGAGTTCAATAAAAATCGGTGGCTTCTTAATATGAAGTTCCTGATACTCGTACCAGTAAGGCATGAATGGTATATAAAACGTGCGAGTAATGCACATGTATGATGTGGGCAGCAATATACCTAAAGGCCCAAAGATGATGGCCGGGATGAGTGAAACGTGAGGCATGGCTTACACCTGCAAAAATTGAATGGATACCATGAATGCGGGGTTGACTCCGGCTCAAGGGGTTGTGAAGGATCTGTGTTGAAGGATAACTTAAAGGAATGTACTCCATATCCCTAGGAAAAATGCGCAATTAAAATGAAAAAATTAAACGAAAGCAAGGGATGCTTCGAAACACGATAAAGGCATAAACATTTGCCTTTGAAGATCACAATGAGAAGGACCGTGAATAAATCCCTTTGATGAGTAATTTCAAAAATGGAAATGTATGTAGGCTATGAAATGTAACTAAGATAGCTACATGAAGGATTAGGATTACGAAAGTGGTTAAATACATCATAGATGTAAGATAACAAAGATGTATGCTTTATATTCCTCAAGGGAATATTTGGTAGACCACTAAAAGATAACTCGAGGTTGAGGACATCACAATGGTGATGACCAACGAAGTTGTATGTTGAAGGAGTTCCCTATGTGAGGAACTCAGAGGTCTCGCCGAAAGGAACAGAGTCACAACCCCGATAATTGTTGAAGGATTGGACAATGGGCCACGAGGTCATTCATGTATAAGAATCTTGGATTATTATCTTGAAAAATCATGTAAGTAATAGAAGATTAATAACCTAATAATGACCATTCTGATAACCAAATGAAAGTGTTAGATGCACACGTTCTCGACCCATTATGAGGAAAGAGTTGCTACTAAAGCATGTTGGAGCATCCTAAGAATTAGGATGGGCCTAAACTAGGGCTGCTCAGAAAATTGAAAGGGCATTTGTGGGAACCAGTTTGGTTGGAAAGAGGCCAGAGAACCCCTGAGTATGATTAACCAAATAAAATGAGTACTTTTAATTGATATGGCTTGGTTAAATTTGTGGTTGAGGAAAGGAAGTGAGACCTTAGAGATAACTTGACTGGTCTAAAAATCCCTAGGCAATGTAGAAAGAATTGAAGAAAGGGAGAGCTTCTCCTCAATTCTTTCTTTGACTATGCATCACATTTTTAGGTGATGAGAAACCCAGTAGATTGATGAACTAAAATGCTTTGACACCATAATAATGATGACAATGTCGCGGAAAATGATTGAGAACGTTGTCTTACACTCATGAAAACATTAAGGATAATGTGATGAAAGTACACCGATATGCTAGACATGCCTCGAAAATGTTTTTATTAAACTTGGCGATATTTGTATCTCAATTTCATGACGGTTAATACGCCTATGGTGTACGTTATATGCAGAAAGGAATAATATTGAACCGCTGAGGAAGATGCTGCTAATAACTAACAACTCGCCGTAAGGCGACTATGGAGGTCAGCAATGAAAGTTTGTTGAAGGGACTGTGGAAATTCCTCTAAAGTACTACCGATAAGGTAGAGGACGAGAAAGAGCGCAAGCAGCCAAGAACAGGTATAAAAAAAAATGTTCATGCCTATGTGGCACATGGTATGAAGAGATTTGGTAAGAACCCTTCCGAAATAATTATTATTGCATGCCATACCCGAAAATTGAAAGGGCAGTTGTATGCCATTGATACCTAAGCAGGGTATGATTCAGAAAAGAAGATAGAATGGATGATGGAGGTATGAACCTTTGGTACTAAAAGATCGATTGTAACCTTTAGAAGAATTCATGAACCAATATTTCATGAACACGTGGACCAATCCAGCAACGATCGGAAACAAAAGTGCTCATGGATAGCACGCTGCTTTGATATTTCCAGAAATGCATATTTGCATAAAAGACAAACAATGGATTTATCATTGAGGAAGGAGGACCTTCCAACATTTTACTCATGTGGTAAATGTGTTAGAGAGAAATCAAATTTGTGTGGCCATGAGTGTTGGCACCTCGGTATTAATGAAGGCATAATGCACCCAAGCATTATAAACTTCTTTAAGCCATTACGTAACAATTTGGTCGCGGACGCCTTGCGACGTAGTTTCGTGAGATTCCTTGAAAGAATGAATGAAAGTTAGTAAACCATATGAGGAGAGGATCGTTAACTCAACACCCCACGACCAAGAACCGGTACTAAAGTGTGACCAACTTCAAATCAATGCAAGAATGTATTGGGTATGAATGTGGCCAAGGATAGTGGCAATGCTTGTTAAAACCCTTGAAATGTTGAGTTTCGCTTGAATATATATATGGAGAATCTAACAATTTGTTTGGTTGATTGAGGAAAGAATTGCAGAGAACAGAGGGTCATGAATATGGCAAGAAGGTAAGCCCATAGGAAAGAACGATTGCCTGCTGGGCCAAACTGCAAGAATGGTATCTCCTTTTTAGGAAGTAATTTAATCATTAAAGTATGCATGATTCTAAGATTGTTATGACGATGTGGTAAAGGTGCAATAAAATGTATACGCATGGAAAAGCTAACAAGTTTGGTCAATGAAGTTGAAAGTGCAGAAGCAAGTATCTTGATATGGAACATAGTAAGCCATAATGAAGTCCAATTGTCTGATGAGCCAAACCATTATGGGGAGGAAAGTCCCATAATTATGAATTTGGTTCCCGTAAGGAATAAAAGAGGAGAAAAAACAAATCGCGAGAATTGCAAATTTTGTGGGTGACAGATTTGCAAATACAATTTTGAAAGTTATAATTAATAATGATGTCTCATGAATTTGATATTCCGGCGGATACAGGTGAGAAGAAAGACATGTCCAGAGAGGAACATATGAAGGCTGTCAAAACTGAAATGATGAACATGATTACTACCGAGCCATGAAAACCCGGTGATGAGTCATGATCACTTGAAATAAAATTGTGTTGAGGTAACGCCTGAAAGCGACTGCCGTAGAGCAAGTCCGAGGGACGCTTCGACTGTAGGATTCGATAGAGTTTCTAAAATTCTTCCTATGCAAGAACCTTGGCGTGGCAAGATGGATTTCACCGAGGGACCGATAACGTTGAAGGGGGCACACCAGCCGGCCCGAGGGTGATAATCGCGAAAGGAAGAGGAGACCTTACTAATTTGGGAAAACTATTGGGATAATGCATAAAATGGGTAGTTTCCGCGTGGAAAACCTTGAAAGAAAGATGAAATTATGATGGCTCTCGTGAGCTATTGAGTTGGAATTAAACATCCAACAAGTATGTCAGGGAAAACGATGAGCATGATAACAAAAATTACCATGCGGATACAAAACCACGACCGCGACGTATGAGTATCGCTCGAGTATGGAATTTCCCCTTTCTTTGAAATTTGAACGTCAGTAAGATGTTTTTGCACTAGATTGTGAGTTAATGTGCTTGTTTTCCATGAATTATTGAAGGAAGATGACGAAGATCAAGACGCCGGAAGTGGCCGAATAAGAAAGGCATGGCTTGTGTTTTGAGAAAGAACACCGAGGACACGTTGTTCCTTTAAGGAGGGAATTGTAACACCCCGCTTCCCAAATTTGTAATTAATCCTACTACAAGAATTACCATGCTAAAGCATGATGAAATGTAAATAACACTAAGGAATTTATATTTTCACAGAACTCCACCGAGAGGGATGCAGGAAAAAGAGACCCCAACGCATGGTGGTGGAGGGCACCCTATGGCAATGTTAACTTCCACCGAGAATTTAATATACCGTATTTTCACTCCACTGGCCCAGAGAACCAAAAAAAATGGCTCGCTGGCCCCGAATTAAAATTTCTCGCAGGCTGGTAGGTGGATGGTTTGATGAGGAATGTGTATATGAACCTTCATCCCAGAGAGCCGCCATGACCTGACCGAGGGTAATCGCGTGCCATTACGCAACCTCGCCGAGTGATAAGGCTGCATATCGGAACGATTGATCTGGCAGACGTAGGGGAACTCTCGTACCTATCGCCAGAAAGGGAATGCGATCGCAGGAGGAAGGATTGCAGCCTTCGCCCCTGGTCACTGGAAGATGGAGAGACACAAGTCGTGGCATCAAAATCACTGCGCTAGTGGTAAACTCGTAGGGAGTCGCTACTTACCTGGGCTAGTGTGGAACGAGCACCCCTCTCAGCATTTGCATCCATTGCTGAAGTTATTTTGATAAGTATTTTGCTTTTATTGCGTTTCGCCATTTATATGTTGTCCCATATGTTCATAGACTTGTATAATTGTAAATATCTCCGTGTAAGAATATCCGTGCAGTCATTGATAATGAGGAGTAGTTATTGGCTCCGTGAGCCGAAATTGTAAAATGGTTTCAGATGAATGTCCCTAATGCTTGATATGAACTATTGATATAGTTTTAACATCGAAAACAAAGGCTTTGACTTACGTCGACAAATGAATCTAATCATGCCCACCGTTTCTGAAACTCCGCTCTTCTTATCCGCTTCCTCGAATGGTCTTAAGGATCTCTTCACGAGATTTCCTCCTCGAAAGGTTCACCTGTAACTCCGTAATAAGGACTCGAA
This sequence comes from Picea sitchensis, assembly GCA_010110895.2. Lineage (NCBI taxonomy): Eukaryota > Viridiplantae > Streptophyta > Pinopsida > Pinales > Pinaceae > Picea > Picea sitchensis. Next base: position 10,852 of record SNQJ01S0146783.1, on the reverse strand, counting down.
ATCCACCGCCTTATTAACCCTATGACGAGGATAAACGCTCTGTTAATAACCGCGCAGGATAGTAATAATGTTATGAGATGAAGTAAGTCGACGGATGAGATCTCGTCGGAAAAATATGTAGTCGTTCACGACCGTTAGATTGACAAAAAAAACAAGGGCGCTACATACCTTGACCCTTTGTCCTCTATTATCATGAGTAACGTGAAATTGGGTGCGTAAACCCCAAGACCTAAAAGAATGAATCTAGACCGCGATTCGGGTTCACATTACCCTCGGCCTGATCCTGAGAAGTCAGCAGAGGGGTTAAGCGCATGGGTAGGCGTGTGAGGAAGTGATTTGATCCATTATATCTGGAGTAGAAATACCGTAAATCGTTGGATAAAGAAATGCACCGGAGCTAAACGCTAGGGTGCAGAGGAAGTGTCCTAGCCGTTGATCTCTGCAGGACACGTGTCGACGTCCCGGACGGATATTTTGCCATCGAAATCGGCATCTCGCGGACAAGCACCCTGGGAAATCCAAGGAAACCCTAACAAGATCTGAGCCGCCCATTAGCATGGACACGTGTCGAAAGATCCAAAGTCGAAATTGAGAATTGCATCCTGAGACAAGAGTCTCATGCAATAAGGAGTTTCAAACGATAATTCGCTACAATCCTGACCGCCCATTAATCGAGAGACGCCGCGGGCGTAGAGATCCAGGGAGTCGGAGTTCGCATATCGGGTTTTTGACACATAGAATCCTCGCCACTGAATAGATGATCCGTAATTTACCGAGCAGGGATCTCGAAAGCCGTCCATCCGGCGACGTGTCGAGATTACATGCCATCTGAGTTTGACGATCGAAATAGCTCGAGGCCATGAGAACCAAGACCCCATAAGCCCCGAAACCCCTCGGTGAATCAATCCGGCCGTCATCCGCTGAGACAGTTGGCAAAGGATCGTGCGCCGTCGTCGTTTTGTTTATCGGAGTTTTCCATGGTAAGGAAATTGTGCATCAGAAACAACCCTACGATTCGATGAGATCCGGAGCCGCTCATGACGAGGACGCTATCGGCGATCCCAGGGTTCTGGTTCTGGCACCGGGACTCTCGATGACAAGAACTCACGACAGGAGAAGTCACAAAAACCTGAAATGCGATGGTCCCACATTCATAGAATTCAGTGGAGGACAGGTGTCACCCACGCCATCATAAGGAGTGTGAGCCAAAGGCGCAACAAAGGACAACAAATGTCGGAAGATCAAGCTATCGTGATTCATCGCCAGTAGCATCGGGATCTGGAATCGGAATATGCTAAGGCATGCATCGCTGACATCATAAACCCCGAAATCCAGATGGGTAGTTATAGAGTGGTGGACATATGGTAGAAGGTCATACATGTTCGAGCTAGTTTAGAGAGCCAATGCGCTTAAGAGCACATCGGGACGGAGGATCGAGTTCGGAAAGGCTACGTACACCTCGACACCAATAAACTCCGAAACCCATCGAAGTCATTTGATGGTGATATAGAAACCGGTCATGTGGATCTAAGGCTTAGCTAAGTGGGGCTGGGCAACCAAGGAGTGAATAAGAGATCGAAGATCGATGATTGAAGTTGTCAAGACATCATGGGTGTCAAAACCCCGATAGGCAAACTCAACTCCGACATTAAAACCGTGGATTCTGCATTTTGCTAATATAGGCTTCTGGGGATTTCACAATTGTGGGAGATTAACCCAAAAATTTTAAATTATGATAGTGGATGTGTTACATAGTGATATTTGATGCACATGATTAGGTAGATCATTTATTGATTGGATTCACTTATCATGATGTTATGACTTGATATCCTTGGAGGGTGTGCTCATTTGTCTTTGCGGGACCTAGTTGGTGGACAATTTTGGGTGAACAAGCCTAGCTTGGGATTCCATGGGGCTACAAGCCCACAGGTTGGATGATAAGGGCCCGCATGCTAGATGAGAAGGATAAAACTTGGAAGGCCTTGAATATGAATTGGATGACATATCCTAGCCCCCAAATCCCAAACATTTTTAATAGGAGAGGCAAAACGTCACTCCTAGAGGCATGCCTTCACCTAGGGGGGGTTAGGGCTTGGTGGGGAGGTGCCACTCATTGACACATGGACATTTTGAGAAGAAAAAGATCTTCACCATGAGGATATTGCCTAGATTCTTGACATGTGGCCTTTGGAGGCCTACTCATGCTTCTCCAACACCAACGACTTCTTCTAAGTGGCAAAACGTCCCCTAAAGGGGAGATGTCCATGTAAAATTAGGGTTTATTTGTGCAAAAGTGAAACTTTAAATGGATTTTTTAATATTAATTTGTTAAAGGGGGAAATATTAGGGTTGTTGACCCCTAGTCTTGTGGTTTACCCCTTAATATGTGGAAAAGTCACCTTGGTGACATTTTGTATAAATAAGAGATCATGAGATCTCATTTTAACATAACTCTCCCTCATTGTAAGAAGTATTGGTTTGAAATTTTCGCTACACTTGGCTCTATTTGTCTCTTGTGCACTTGTTTATGGTTATCTTGATGAATGGTTGATGGAGGAGTGATGCGCTAGCCTTGGATGAATGCTTTCTAGCTTTTATGGTGGATTATCTTAGCATCTTTCTTGATTTTGGTATGGTCTTTTACTCTTATGCTATCATTCTTTTCAAGTCAATAATTGTTGTGCAAGGAGCTAGGTGGGAAGTATAAGGGCATACACCCCTACCATAGTCTTCATCATTTTATGCTTCATGTTATTGGTTAAACAAGGGTTTGCTAAGAGAAGTATAAGGGAATACACCCTCTTAGCTTAAACCCGAGCTAGAGAAACTTGCCTTGAGAAGTAAAAGGGATTACACCCCCAAGGAGGTAGCTTCTATAGCTCTTTATTTTATTTGACTCCATTAACCCAATAGTAAAGGCACTAGTCATATATGTTTTTCAATGGAGATATAAAATCATTGCCTTGGGAAATGTGAATTTTTATCTTTTGAAAGGTCTCTTGCTTGAAGTTGGTTTGTCTCATTGAGAGGAGTCTTCCCCTACTAGGGCGTAACTTCTCTCCCACTACTTTAATTTCTGTTACAAACCCTAACCTACATCCATTAGGGTTGATCTAACCTAGATAAACTACTAACCATAACTCCTAAACTAACCCTAGACTAGATCCTAAAATTTGCTCATTTATGCTACTAACTAGGGCGCATTTTTTGGGCTAACTGTTGGCACATTTTGATGGTGTTATTTGCTGATATAAGTGACTAAAATATACAGCCATAAGGCTGCAATTTTCTGCAAAAATATACATGTTATAACAACTTGCTTTATTTAGTTTCAAAGTGCCATTTTTTCAGCCTATATTCATTGCTAATATTGATGTTTTGTTCAGATAAAGAACACCTAGACCAAGAGAAATATCATCTTCACAAAGTCTTCAAGAGCATAGGTTACAAAGAAAAAGAGATTAAGAACGCAATGAGGAAAGCTCTTGAAAGAGAAAATAACAGACCTCAACAACAAAACAAACAAACCCCGAGCCCCACTGCCTACCTACCTTACATCCAAGGAGTTACTGATAAAATTGCTAAAATCCTAAACAAGAAAGATATTAAAACTCATTTAGACCGCTTGATACCATCAAACAGAAAATGAGATCAGTAAAAGACAAACTTGACCAACTTAATTGCAAAGGAGTTTACATAATAGAGTGTTCATGTGGCAAATGCTACATTGGAGAAACAAGCCGCTCCTTTCACACCAGGATCAAAGAGCATGGTGCTGACATTAAGAATGAACGAACTCATACCTCAGCATTAGCCGAACACTCTATCACAACAAAGAATCATATACACTTAGAAGACACCAAAATCTTAGCGAAAGAAGACCACCTCCTTAAACGCCGAATTAGGGAAGCTATCAAAATCAGTAAGAATCCCAACAACCTAAACAGAGACAATGGCATGGAGATGAGTGATAGTTGAATCCCGCTAATTCGAGAAAGAAGACAATAAAAAGTTTTTTCACTAGGACTTAAGAACCACATCTCTAAGGTTCTAGGTCTTAACCTATTCTCTCCTCCAGACTTTTAATTAATCAACCTTATTTAATAACTAAAAATAATAACTAAACTAAATTAAGTAATACCAATTAATTCATTTCTTACCTTAATCTCCTATAAATTATGAAAACACTATTAAATTAATTCTAATCTAATCCTAAACTAACATTATTAATATTAATTTCACTTCTTATTCAATTTAAAACTAATGGCTTAACTTTTTTTTTGTTTGTTAATTTGTGCAGGACCTGCGATTAACCTGTGGCTTGAGAAACCGCGACTCAGGGGCATCTAAGCCGTCAAAATCACCCGGGGATCGCACCCGGACTGAGCCACACCAACCCTTAACATGGTTGGATTTTTTGTCCCCGCAGGTTTCGAACCGGTGACTTTAACATCACGGAGTGGCTTAACAACACACTCCGTCACCGACTGTCCTACACCTCGGGGACTCAAAACTAATGGCTTAACTTACTTAAATAATACCAATTAATTAATTTCATCTCCTAAATTTTGAAAACACCATGTAACTTACTCTAATCTAATCCTAAACTAGCTTTATTAAGATTAATATCACTACCTTTTATATTAAAACTAATTACTACCTAAACTAGCATATAACCTTAAAGATAACATTTATTTTAAATTAATTAACAAATCACTCACTTAAATATTAATTAACAATTTTCTTATTTTAGAAAGAATTTTAATTTTTTTTTAGCAAACCCTAGGGTTTCGCGCAACAGACTTTAGGCCTCCTCCATCCGACTTTAGGTTCCTCCCCTCCACTTTAGTATTTATTAGGGATCATCTCCTTGTTTTTCTTCAGGCTTTTATGTCATGAAGATGGATCCTATTGTGGATCTGAAATGTCGACATGTAATAATGAACACTGTGGTTCTTCCAAACATTTATGAACAAAACTCCCACCACATAAATCTTAATTCTCAAATATTGATGTTGATTTGCTTAACTAGTTTAGATCTTTGTATGTTGATTTAGATGCTTTATTTGCTGATATAAATTGTCATCTATTGCTGTAAATTAGTGACAACAATCTTAACTTGTTGATCCATACTAATATATATCATTACAAGTTGGATTTTCTTGTGTCTCGGGAAGGTACAATCATTTGGAGAAGTAATATACCTTTGGGGAAACAATCACTTGACTTACAAGGAATCTCTTCTCACATTTCACTCCACTTAGACTTGACCTCTAGGGGCTTCACTTCCATATCTCTCCATCTCCATCTCAAATCCCCCTAGGGTCATTGGGATCGCCTCCCTAGAGTGACCTTGTCACCCTTGAAGTGCGGGACCTCCATCGAGGTGACATTGTGTGTAGGATTCCCAAGTTGTAGCAATTGCTTTGTGGTTGGGTGACGCAACGTGCCCCTCACAAGCACAGTCGCCCCACTAGGACCTTCTCTATCCACGGCCTGAAGGGTTCAAGTCCCTCCTTATTCCCTTCGGGAATTCCTTACCCACAGGAACACTGTCGCGCGGTTCTCCCTTGAGAAACCGGTTAATCGGGCCTCGCGACTTCGCGAGCTCTGCAACCAGAAACCGGATGCTCAAATCTCCGAGACCCGATGCTTCTGGTCAACGTTGACCTTCTCTCGTTATGTCGGGACCTCGCGCTATCGCGACTCGCGACTAGCGTCTCTATACCGTCGAGTTCTCAACCTCCGAGACCCGAAGTGCCGAGATGCCGAGAATCGGAATCTCGCAACCTCGCGCTCTCGTCACTCCCGAGATCAGACTTGAAGTTTCCCGCTCCCGAGATCCGATATCCCGAGATCACCTGTCACCTCATCTGATTTGACATACCCCATGCACGGCATTCCGGGACGTCGTGTCTTCGCATTCTCGTGACTTCGCTCTACGAGAAGCAAGAATCTTCCGTCGCGAACTCCCGATACATCTGACCCACAAGTCAGGTCGCGACCTTAGTGATTCTTCACGACGAGTCAAGTCGTCGATTCTCTTCCTCTTGAAAAGCTTCTCCGTTCACCACCTTTGTTCTGTGAAACCTCTGCTAGGGTCGACTTCACAACAAAACCAAAAGAACTATCCCTCCTGAGCTTTGTCGACTCAGACTCTTTCAGAGAACCTTCACGCCTCTGCGTGCCCTTCACCCTTCAACCGCTCTCCGAGTGTTGAAGTTCTTCTGGGTCTTATGCACTCCTGCTTGCACCACCTTCGGCCTTCTCTTCTCAGACTTTGCTACTGAGACTCCACGCCCAACCTGCACTCACCTGCAAAGGCTCAAGCAACTCACGCAACTCTGCAAAAGAGAACAAGAGTTCAGCTACTTAGCCTCCTCGACGCACTCTATGCGGAGGTATTCAACTGCACTCGATGCAGGAATCTCCTGGCCTAAGTAGAGAAACACTTGAAACTCATTCTCTCAGGTTACGAACCTGATAAGCAATCACGTATGCAACATATAACAGATAAGCATAAAAGGAAGCAAACATGCACAAGCACAATATCAACAACACACAGAGCTCAAACACGTCCATGGAATTGAATCGGGGCTCGTCCTATTAATTCAATAACTGTACATGGAAGTTCTTCACTAGCTCTCTGCTCTGCTCTCTCTTCTTCCTTCTGCTAGAATGTATCTATCCCTTACAATAATCCAAGGGAGGGTGTCTATACTCCATTTTCCCTCTCGAAAGCTAAACTGTCTAATCTACAGTTAATTTTTTCTATCTACTTGCATTAAATTTAAGTAAATGCCTCAGCTACCTAAGGACGAGAGCTTATCCGCTCAAGATCCGTTACCTATACAAAGTGCGCTTCATCACATCAAACATTTAATGTTTGGCGCAGCCATATTACAATGTTCCCCAAAATTTTGAATGCTGGCGCTGTCCAGCTGTTCCTTTGCCTCCTCGCGCTGGCTCGCTTGATTGAGTGAGCGATGCTCCTGCATCATTGGGTCAGAATTTTCCCAACCTACAACTTGCACTATAACACACACGATACACAAATTTGCACTCAAAAAAATTGTCCTACAACTAAAACAGAATGTATAAAACACCTATAAAAGATTCAAATTCATATAAACAAAAGTGTTGAATTGAAATCTCAAAAGTGAAAACACCCAATATCAAGAGACGATATCAATGATGCAAAAGATGAGACCTGATCTACATAAACAACATCATGATTGTAGCGAACAATATGAAATTTTGTAACAAGAATCATTGTTTTATCATTAACACATAATAAAAATACAAAATTGTTATCAAGGAACTATAATGGCTTCTCTCAAGCCTTACTCTCTTGGTAGAATCACTCTACTCTAGCTCACTATATAAAATCCTAACTGGTGTGTCCTCCCTTACTAAGTCAAACTTGACAAGAGATGGAGCAATGATTACTAAAGTAATGGCTAATAATATACTTCATGAAAGGATGTATTTGTCACATCTAACAAGTAATCTCTCCTCAAGGGATGCACCCTACTTAGCATGTGTAACTCTCGTCCTAAACGAATAACAATGTGTAAGAGGATTTTGTCATAGATGTCATATAATCTGTCATAACCTTACATTGACCAAAAATAGAAGATTTCAAGCATCGTATGTGTAAGAAATATCTTTCATGGGTGTAAGGAAATCTCTACCATGTGGCACACCCATCCTACAAAGAATCCCCTCCAATATTTATGTGTCCCCTTCTTCAAATAATAACTCGAAGCAACAAAAAACTAACATGTTAATTGTTGGAAATTATGTGTTTCCATGATTGGTATAAAGTAAAAATATCAAGAGGCCAATCTAAGGAAATCGTTGGGTTCTTTTATGAGTTGGGAGGATGGGGAAGTGCATGGGGACACATAGTTATATTCTTATGCTTATCACATGCATTGTCATTCACTAGTGTTAGTGTTTGGCCCAAGTATTGTTGCATACTCTTATGTATATGTTTTGTCCATATTATTTTTTGTAATTGTAATGTACCCATGAGTTGGAGGTGCTAATTGATGATTCTCATAAGAGGTGCCTTATGTGGTTCCTCCATGTATATCACAGACCTCATCTACATACCTCCCAAGTAATTGGATAAATTATTTAATTAGTTATTAAATGTGTTTTTCATTTTTGTGACTATCAAGAGCTTTGACAAACACAAAATATAATAAAGGAAGAAGGATGGAATTGTGTTTTTATGTTGTGGTTGTTAGTTCATGTGAATTATGTCTAGTTCATGTATCTACACTTTTCCACTTTGGTGGTGATTTTATGACACTTTTTGGTCCCCTTGTGCTTGGGAAGGTGGTTGGTAATAGAATGCATAAAGTGAGCCACTCTCCTTAAAGGATGTTGATGAATATTAAATGGGTCTTACTATATAGTATAAGCTATATAATATATATGTTTTCTCTTTTTTAAGGTCACAACTGAGCTAGACACTAAATTGGTGTATGAGACCTCATTGTTTGTGGGACAATGTATCCCTTCCATGCAACAATTTGACTGCTAAAGTCTACAGAGGTGTACATGCCCTACCCTCATGGATTTGAACCTATGAACTCCTAGGAGGCAACACATGTTCTTAACCATTAGTCCCACTCATGGGAGGTTTGAGTTAACCATCTTTCTTATTCATAATGGTGCATGATTATTAGATGAAGCATAAAAGTCAATCGTTACGTTCCCATTGCACTTTAGCAGGATTACATTTATCCTTCAACCTTGTATTCATATTGAATTCTTTATTAGTCATTTATTTATGCCTATGGACTTGTATAGATACATGTTCAAGTGGAGCTTAAGTGGGATTCCAAAATCTCATTGTTGAGGTGAAATGTGGGCAAGTGATTGACGGGTGACACAAGTGGGAATTAAGAGGGCATGCAGAAAATAAATTAAATGAAGCAAGATGTAGACAAACAATTGGCATATTATGCTCTAACAAAATGGTGGCATGTGGTCAAGGTGTCGACAAAATGAAAAGAAGAGTTGGTCAAGAATAGAAATAGGGAAAGTACTAATTGTCAAAATTTCAAGTCAAGACATAGTGATAATAGTGGATGTGCTATATGCAAGCAAAAGTAAGTCAAATTACATGCATGAGGTAATAGTGGTAAATGGATTTAATGCAATGTCAAATAATGATGAGACACATTACATGGTCAAAAGTTTGTGAGGAATTTGGAGAAGGTGCTAAATGGGTGAAGATTTTCCAACTTAACATATAAGGTAGTGAAATAGAATGTAGAATTGGTAGAAAGTCAAATGTGATAAGAAAAGCCAAGTCACCAAGTGAAATATCAAGAGAAGTTTAATTTATGAAGACTTTAACAAAATACTAAATGACATGGAGTAGGTGCCAAGTCACTTAAAAAAGTGACAAAACAAGTAGAATTCAACAAAAAGAGAAATGTAATATGAAAAAGAAAGTCACACAAAGAGTGACAAAGAAAATGAAGTTTGATAAGAGGAATGATCCATAGTTACAAAGAAAATGATGTTTGATAAGAGAAATGATCCTTAGATACAAAGAAAATGATGTTTGATAAGAAGAATGATCCATAGATACTGGGCCTACACTCCATTAACTTCATCAACATAGATATTTAATATAAAAAGATTTATTATATTCTTCATAAACACTATTATATGCTCATAGTTAAGCACATACCAATCAAATAAATTTTTTTTCACCTTTATTATACCAACACTTTATCTACAAATATAAATATAAATCCAACTTCATATTAATTTTTATATGTATCCTATCAACTAAGGACGACAATGCCATTATATAGCACAAATATATTCACATGCCACTTTATCTACAAATATAAATATAAATCCAACTTCATATTAATCTCTATATATCCCATCAAATAGGGACATTGTCATTATATGACACAAATATATTCACATGCCAATAAAGGAGGGCATGGATGGTTATTTGAATCCATTTAGTTGTGGATATATGATGTTGAAAAGATAGGAGAACCCTTTGGAATATATTTAGGCTGGAGACTTGAAAAAAAAGATGGTTGTGAATATTATTTAGACTTATAATTATTTTAATTGTTTTATGTTTTGGTTTTTTTACAATATTTTTTGTTTAATTTTGAGCAAAATTTGGTGAGAAATTGTTGGATTTGTAAATTTGAGTGGTTAATTTTGTATAATCCAAGTGTTTTAGAATTTTTTCAAATTTTCAGCAAGCTAAATCCATTTCAACATTCAGAGAAATACAATTTAAACAATAGAAAATTGTAAATTAATACAAATCTATATCACCAGATTCCAACGAAAAAAAACAAAACATAAAACACAGTTAAATAATAAGTACACAATGAGCTAACAGTATAGAGAAAGATTGCTGATCATACCAAGGCAACAACACAATCACCATCTGATAAAATCGCTGTAGGTTTGTGAACTGGCCAGCATCTCAATTCGTGGGAGATAACTCGTTGGGAGCGTCGGGCACTGCCGCAAACGATACCATTTGTTGTATATTCAAGCCACAATCCCATTAAACCAACACTACGATTTTTGAACCACCAATTTGCTGCTCATATATTCAAACAGAAAACACAAATCGCAATTGAGCCACAATTTGGGTTTCAACCATATATTCAAAGCTTTCGTCCTTAGAATCTTCCAGGCCATCCTTGTGTTCTCCATGCCCAGTCTCCACTTAGTGTGTTTCTTTACCCTTCATTACCAAAAGTTGTGTTACCACCCATGTTAGTTATGCTTTGGTCCAGCTAAGTAAACCTGACTTCCAAATCTTCTTTATTATGCTTTTCACGAA
>SNQJ01S0146781.1:1801-23858 GCA_010110895.2 Picea sitchensis | reverse complement strand
AATATCGATATTATTTCATTGAAGAAATCATTACATATATATCAGAAGAGTAGGTTTAACAGACTCCGATATAAACGGATCTGAACAGTCGGTGAATCTACTTGTAACAACATTACTTGATTTTCTCCATTATTCTCTAACACCATCCCATTTATCCACTTCGTCTCATGAATCATCTCGCACAAACACCATCCGATCACGTTGAGGTTCCGTATTGAAAGAATCCAATATATTGAAATGATCGGACCCAATGTCTTTCCACTTATAAATAGGTTCAGGAACCACCTCTACAAGGTCACKCTATTCTCTGTAGAAATTTGGTTTTCCCAATGCTAATATTACCTTCCACACAAAATGTGAGCCTCTTTATCTGAATTTTTCTCTCCCCATCCTGCAGGGTTTCTTCTTCCAGTTTCTTTAGAGTGCTACTCGAACTCAACAAAGGAAACAAAGAGCTCCTCGGTCTGTCTATCCTCTCGAAGCTGCTCAAATTCCCTCTGTATAACATGCAATTATCACAGTAAAACTCTACGTTAAACAACAATTATGAAGTCGACCAACATCTAGAGTGACTTGTTGACTACTAATTTCACGGCTTCCTTGGAATTTAGCGTTTGATGCTAGTTCGATTTGGTAGTTGGAAGGTTTCTTGGGCACCTAGACATGGCGCGTTACAAACTAGATATAACATCTGGCAGTTGGAATAAAATGAATAACTCCTCTATGCGACTGACTTGGTGCGAATACGGTGTGTGATGATCTGACAGTTGATTCCTCGTTGATAGGTTAGGTGATCGAGATTTAAAGCCTGCGGGCTTAGTAAAATTTTAAATTAAACCTGTGAAGCTGTTAAAAGAAATGACCGAGAGCATAACTCAGGCCAAAAATGGCTCCAAAACCATCTCTGAATATATTTTCCTCCAAAACCATTAAAAATTTAAAAGATTTAAACCAGGTCTTCATCCCATAAACGCATTCGCTTGATGGAAACTCAACTAAGCCAACACAATTTTTTCATGTACAGTGCTACCAGAACTTCCTGCAGCGCTTCCTGAAAAACATTTTGCAGGTGCTACCAGAAGTTCCTGTGACGCCTTTAGGCCAGCTTCGAAACTGCGAATTTTGATGCTAACATCGGCTCCATGGCGGATAGACACCTCCCTGTGAGGCTTTAATATCTCCTGTAGTTTCAGTGCCTTGACCATTGGGATGTGGAGTCATGTATTCTTCAAATGCAATCATTAGTATCTACTGAAGACAACATGCTAATATACATGCTACTTTTTCTGTACAAACTGAAATAAAACACACATGTTCAAAATAGCTTATTTAAATACAAGACCTCACTCTAACTTACTTTTACAATTTTGTCAAGTGAAAACAAACTTCCACCATAGCCACTCAAACTGTTTGGTAACATAATTTTTCTCTTCATTGCAAATGATCCATAATAAGCAAGAAAAGTGTGACAATTGACTAAATACATTCTTAGGATCACCAATATTACCTCCAAATGCTGACAAAATGATAAAATTTGCAGGCTCCAAAGCATTTGAAAAGTCCAAATCCATCTATTCATTGACAACGTCATGAAACTGATGGTAAGACATACTTAACTGATAAAAGGTTACCTTCTCTGCTTCAAAGTTTCCCATAGGTTGTTTGATGTCCTCTACAAGAACATGTCAATGAATGACAGACAAAGGCATTTGTTGGTCAAATTGTTGCTCCTCATCTTCAGAACCACTTGTTGGCTGACTGCTAATCAGTTTTGCATGTACTGTAGGAACAACCTGCTTCTCATTTGTTGGTGATGGATAAGAGATTAGCTGCATATGTAATTTCCCTTCAACACCTCCATGGCATTTCCAAGGATCAGACTCATAATCATCATATATAGGAATAGTGCTAAGAGTTTTCAAAGAAATCATAGAAAAATTATGTTCATCACTATCACTGGTATATTCATCAAAAATGGGTTGTCCATAAAAAAAAATTTGACTCTTGACATTCAAAAAGTTTTGTTTCAAGATGCTCTCTATCCACAAAGTGTTCATCATCAAAGTGTTTGTCAACAACAGGCTTCTCTTGGTCAATATTTGAGACAATGACTTCATCAGAAGCAAGGTTGTCAAAGATATCTGCTTCAAGGACAAAATCATCCACTTTCTCTTCGTCATAAGAAAAACAAATAAAATCTGCCTTCAAGTCATGAGAACTAGGAAAAGAAAGAGATGGATCTTCTTCAACCTCATAGTCAGGAGAACAACTTAATGCAGCTTGAACATTTTTCTCATATTCCTCACAACAATCATGAAAAAGAAACTCAGAGGAGTAAAACCTCTTACAGTGCAAATTGAAAGCAGCATGAAATTCTCTCAAGGTGGATATGCTTGCAGCAGGAAGAGAAAAGTACCAGTCTTTGGCATCATCCTTCAGGGAGAACATAAACATTTTCATTAAGACATCCTCCTTATGCAGGTTCAACTGCTCAATGCATTGATGAAAATCAATGAGATGTTGAGAAGGATCATCATTCTTTTCTTCTATGAATACAGGAAGTAAATCTCCCCATTCTGATAGATGAGGCACTAGATTTGGAAAGCCAGAGATGGATGAAAATTTTAGAGGAGAAAATATCCTTGCCAAGATAGCCTCCATGGCCTTTGACATCTTGGTTCTTCATGGAGTGGAATCGCCCGGTGAAATATGCAGTCTTTTCTGTATCCAATCCTTGTTCACCATCATGGTTGTAATATTTGTCGTTCCTCCCAGGAAAAACCTTCAACCCATCCCCGACAACGACGCCATTATGTTAGCGTTGGGGGTTGCTCCCAGACTACATGAGAACAATCCCAGATCCCATCAATAAACTTGTAACAACAAATGTGTTTGAAAAGTGAGAGGGAGTTGACAAAAACTGTGATTAATGAAGCCTACACCATACCATGTTCCCACTGAGAAAATCCAATTCAAATCTGAACAACAACAAGATAAATTTGCAAAGAAGAATGAGGAAGAAACATAAAAAGAATAGTGCAGGTGTACGTATGGTCCAACTAAATAATCCCTGAAGAAAATTCCAAAAATAAAGATCCTCCAACTTCAATAATTAAAAAAAGTTTATGGTGATGTCTTCACACAATCAAATCCTTTATTACATAAAAACAATAACATGAATCCTTCACACATAACCAGAAACTAGAAGAAAAAGGAAATAACTCTGTTCCAGATTAGTATTAGCAGTTTTCACATGAGATACACGCTCCTTAGTCAGGTCTACAGAGCTACAAAAATAGTTCCTTATTATTACTGTGCTCTCTCCACCCTCTCGTTTGCAATGGATCATCCTTTAATATATCTTCTCTTTCTCAAGGAGGTTGAATCCTCATCATAGGATTCTTTTTATAACACCTAACTGAAAGTGAACTAATTATTAACTATCTGTAACTAATCACAACAGTAATTCAAACTAACTTCTATTAAAAGAATAATTAATCCCTAAATTCCAGCGAACTGTCTACAACAGTAAATGCATTAGATATTCCTCCATGTGCATGAGTTGTAGTGGTGTCTATTAAAGGACACATGTTCCTTATCTTTAAGAAATCTCCATCTGATCTGGAGCTGAGATGGTAAGTGATGAGTTTTCTTTTTGTTGAGTTGTCCATCTACTCTGTTTCCAATACCATGGCATATAAAGGTGGACTTTGAGACCCGATTACAACATCCACTTGAGCAGGAAACAACTCTCTATCTAATTCATCAAAATGATAGACAACAACCTTGTTCCTTTTGAGGAGATAACGAAGAAATGTTTCAAATTATGACAGTTGTTGCCGATTCTGCCCAGCTGCATGAAAATAAACCTGAGGAAACTTTGACAGTGGAAAAATTGTTGCTTCTGTAATTTATAAATGCAAATAATAAATCCATTGGGAACAAACCCAGGTAAAACATAAACAACCGGATCAAACCATGAATCATAGATGCTAAGCTCCATCCCATTTATCCACTTTTCGTCATGAATCAACTCGCACAAACACCATCCGATCACGTTGAGGTTCAATATTGAAAGAATCCAATATATTGAAATGATCGGACCCAATGTCTTGCCACTTAGAAATAGGTTCAGGAACCACCTCTACAAGGTCACGCTATTCTCTGTAGAAATGTAGTTTTCCCAATGTTAATATTACCTTCCACGCAAAATGTGAGCCTCTTTATCTGCAGTTTTATCTCCCCATCCTGCAGGGTTTCTTCTTCCAGTTTCTTTACAGCGCTCCTCGAACTCAACAAAGGAAAAAAAGAGCTCCTCGGTCTGCGTATCCTCTCCAAGCTGCTCAAATTCCCTCTGTATAACATGCAATTATCACAGTAAACCTATACGTTAAACAACAATTATGAATTCAACCAGCATCTGGAGTAACTTTTTGACTATGAATTTCATGGCTTCCTTGGCATTTAGCGTTTGATGCTAGTTCGATCTGGTAGCTAGAAGGGTTGCTGGGACCCTGGACATGGCGCGTTACAAACTAGATAGAACATCTCGAAGTTGGAATAAAATGAATACCTCCTCTATGCGACTGAATTAGTGCAAATATGGTGCGTGATGATCTGGCAGTTTCCTCGTTGATAGGTTAGGTGATCTGGGTTTAAATCCTTCGGGCTTAGTAAACAAAATTTTCTAATAAAATTTTAAATTAAACCTGTGCAGCTGCTAAAAACAATGACCGAGAGCATAAATTAGGCCTAAAATGGCTCCAAAACCATCTTTTAATATATTTACCTTTGAAACCATTAAAAATTTAAAATATTTAAACCAGGCCTTCATCCCATAAGTGCATTCGCTTGATGGAAACGCAACTAAGCCAACACAAATTTTGCATGTACAGTGCTACAAGAACTTCCCGCAGCGCTTCTTGAAAAACATTTTGCAGGTGCTACCAGAAGTTCCTGCAGTGCCTTTAGGCCAACTTCAAAACTGCGAATTTTGATGCTAACAACTAGAACACATGATCACTAAATTAAAGGATCAAATAGAAGAATACAAAAGAATCGAAGAAACACTCAAAGAACAGCTGGAAGAAAAATACAGGATCATTGGAAATTTGAAAGCAGAGGTTGTTACATTGAGAAATTACCTTCAACAGAAGAATATGCAGAACAGTTCAAAGGTTTTGATAATATTATCAACATTCAAAGGCCACATCATAACAAGTTCGGAATATGATACAATCAGAAAAAAAGAGTCTCAAGCTCCAAAACTACATATAAAGAAACACAACCAAGAAGCTATGTATAAACAGTTAGAGGAGACAAGAAGTTTTATAGGGAATATCACAGGGACAATCCTCCACCTTGAAGAGTCAAATTTTAAAATCGGTGACAATCGGAAACAAGCAGGCCTCAGGATGAAGAAGGATTCAGAAGAGTAACTCCTTTCAGAAGATCTTCAACTCCCAGGTATCAAACTATCTTTTTTGGTTTATTTTATGCATGTAATAATTTTGGACATAAAAATGTAACTTGCAGAGATAATAGAAGGAACAAAAACAACTTCGAAAGTCATGCACAAAATGGTTATTCAATAAGGCCTAATGAAACACAGAGAAGAATCTACAACATGTTTGAATCGTTGAGAACTAAAGTGGAATTCTACAATTGCAACAACTTTGGACACATGGCCAAAGTTTGTAGAACGACATTCCCTCCTAGAGAATCAGAACATAATAACAATAGTCATAGACAGGAACCTCAACAAAGAATATGTATAAGAAAACATGATCAGTTTAATAATGAAGAATGCACAATTGCTTTACAAGATAAACTCAAGAAACATGGTTGGTATGTTGACAGTGGCTATTCAAAACACATGACGGGTGATGAAGATATGTTTCTTACATTAAGAAAGGAAATAGATGGATCAATTTGTTTTGGAAATTATGACTCAGCTAGAATCATTGGAAAAGACATAGTCAGAATTGGAAACAAGAATACCAAGGAAGAAAATGTTCTACTAGTAGAAGATATGAAACATAATCTTCTAAGTGTAAGTTAAATGTGTGACCAAGGTCATAAACTTAAATTAGATTCACAGAAGTGCAAGATAAGAAAAGCAGGTTCAAGAAAATTGATTGCAACAACTACAAGAAATTCAGGAAACATATATGTATTAAGTGAATTTGAAAATGAAAAGTGTTGTCTAGGAAAGAAAGATGAAGGTTGACTATGGCACAGAAGAATGGGTCACATAAACTTCGATAACATTTTCAAAGTCAACAAAAATGAAGAAGTCAGAGAAATTCCCCAGATCATGAAACCAACCAACACATTATGCAAGCATTGTCAATGAGGAAAGCAAACAAAGACCAGGTTCAAATTAAAGGAGTATTCACTGACAAGACCACCGGAAATTGTGTATATCGATCTAGTTGTACCAACTAGAAAAAATGTTATAAAGGCAAGAAATACTTTATGTTATTAGTTGATGATTATACAAGAATGATTTCAGTTTGCTTTCTCAGGAATAAGTCAGAAGCATTTGAAAACTTCAAGGTTTACAAGGAAATGGTTGAAAATGAAATGGATTCAAAAATCAAATGTTTGATATCTAATAATGGAGGATAGTTTACTTCAAAGGAATTTATGGATTTTTACAGCAAGCATGGAATAAAAAGGCAATTTTGTGTTGCTAGGACACCTCAACAAAATGGAGTTGTTGAAAGAAAGAACATGACAATACAGGAAATGGCTCAAACAATGTTATTGGATTCTAAATTGACAGATATTTTTTGGACACATGCAGTGCATACAACAGTTCACATTCAAAACAGAGTAATGCTAAGAAATAACAGTGACAAAACTCTCTATGAGCTATGGAAAGGAAGACCAACAAATGTGAAGCACTTCAGAGTGTTCAGAAGAAAATGCTACATTAAAAGAGAAGATGACATAATGGAAAAGTTTGACTCTTGTGTGGACAAAGGCATACTTGTCGGTTAATCACGTACAAAGAAATCATACAAGTGTTACAACCTAAGGCTCAACAAAGTAGTGGAAAGCATCAATGTAACAATTGATGAAACAAGTGGAGAAAAATTAAAGGAAGAAGAAAAGGAATCAATGGAACAGGTTTACAAAGAAGAATAAAATGAGGAAGAATAAGTAGAAGGGAAAGATGAAGAAGACCAGACAGAAGTAGAAGAGAAAATTCAACAAGTTCCTCCAAAGACACCTAGAAAACGAGTACAGAAGAATCATCCTTCAGATCAGATTATTGGAAACAAGGATGCAAGAGTTGAGACTAGAAGAAGAATTTGTTCACCGGAACAACTACACCTAGCACTCTTATCTACGATTGAACCAAATGCTTTTGAAGAGGCTAGCAAGGATGAATTCTGGAAAAAGTCCATGAATGAAGAATTAGATGAAATAGAGAATAATGACACTTGGGAATTGGTTCCAAGACCAAGGTACAAGAATGTGATTGGCACAAAGTGGGTTTTCAAAAATAAATTGAATGAAGATGGACATGTTACATGGAACAAAGCTAGATTGGTATGTAAATGATACACACAAGTTTAAGGGATCGACTTTGAAGAGACATTTCCCCAGTTGCCAGAATGGAAGAAATATGATTGANACATTGAACAACCAAAATGATTTCAACTGTCAAAGAACGACGATTTTCTGTGCAGGTTGAAGAAGGCCTTGTATGGTCTAAAACAGGCTACCAGAGCATGGTACTCTAGACTGGATAAATTTCTACACTAGGAAGGGTTTAGAAAATGAATTGCATAAAACAACCTCTACATCAAGGTAACTCAAGATAGTATTTCATTAATTGAATTTTATGTCGATGATATTATTTTTGGAAGTGATGATGACAGGTTAAGACGGAAATTTGTAAAGGATATGCATAATGAATTTGAAATGTCATTACTTGAAGAACTATCCTTATTTCTGGGTCTTCATATATGTCAAAGAAACCAAGGCATTTTTATTTCTCGAACTAAGTATATCAAAGAATGCTAAAGAGGTTCAAAATGGAAGATTGCAAACCAGTTAACACTCCTATGCAAACCAGTTGCAAGTTGAGAAAAGATGATGATTCAAAATCTACATACCAGAGGTAGTACATGTCAATGATTGGTAGCTTACTGTATGTGACAACATCTAGACCAGATGTAATGCAGGAATTTGGACAGGTGGCACGATTTCAATTGGCACCAAAGGAATCACATGTCTTAGCAGTGAAGAGGATTTTTAGATATCTCAAGGGCACATAAGAGTTTGGATTATGGTATCCAAAAGGAAAGGATATATCACTTATTGCCTACACAGATGCAGATTGGGTAGGTTGCATTGATGATCGACAAAGCACCCGTGGATCGACATTCTACTTGGGTGACTCTTTGGTATCTTGGCTAAGCAAGAAACAGTCATCAGTATCATTGTCTACTGTTGAAGCAGAGTATATTACAGAAAAAACATTTTGTACACAGGTTCTATGGCTGAAACAAACTTTGACAGGTATACAGGTTGAGTATGATGATCCCATTCCTATATATTGTGATAATACAAGCACTATCAATATCTCAAAAAATCTAGTGATGCACTCCAAGACGAAGCACATTGCAATCAAGTATCACTTTCTATGGGAACAGGTTGCAGAGAAGAACATCATAGTTGAATATGTGGGGATAAAGGAATAGGTTGAAGATATATTCACAAAACCACCATTCGACTTATACCAATTTTAACATATGATAGTCGATTTCCAATTGATGGAATTACACATATGACAAAGGAAAATATAGTGACAACAAACTATCCAACTGGTCGATATAGTGACCAATCTATCCTTGATATACAATGAAAACAAACTTTCTATTTGTTCGATATCACTGTCGACAAGCCTTTGAGCATCATACCATGAGTTTCCTTTCTCCATCCTCAACTTGTTTAACAGTTTCTACAAAATGGGCAGTATGGACCTCCTGCACCATCCCTTAAGACCACTATTGCATTCATGTGACATTGTCCGCACATATGAATACTAGAGAAGTTACTCAAATAGAATAATCTTTCCAATATATTGACATTTGATGTTTATTAATTGGGTTGGTTTTCATTGATGTCAACCCTTGAAGTAATTCTGGTAGCCCCAATAGTATGATTAAGGGACTTTAGTTTGATTGATGTATAATGGTATGAATTTTAATATATTTTCAGGTAATACTATTTTAGATGGATAGTACATGTCATGCCATTTCTGGTGATATGCATAATGTCACATAACTCCTCACGGTTAGAGAGTTATGGTCTGGTGAAGCTGGAGAACCCTCATGATCTATCTAGAAGGTCAAAGAAGTCAAATTAATTTTAGAAGATCCTACAAGAAGTTGACTAATAAAGTAGTTGCAACAAGAAGTTAGTTAATGGAAAATAAGTTATGAATTGACTAATTATAGAAAAGTTTGTTGCAACAAGAAGTTTTGAGTAAATATAAATTATTTAAATAATAAAGTAGTCAAAGTGGTTGCAAAGAGAAATTATTTAAATAATAAAGTGGTTGCAACAAGAAGTGTTGAGTTTACTATTTATGGATAAGTCAAAGTGGTTGCAAATTAAATTAATTAAATAATAAAGTTAGTTGCAACTATGAGTGGAGAACTTACTATTTGTGGAAAGTGGTTAAGTTAAGTGGACAAGTGGTGAAGTGACTTAGCCCTGAAAGAAGGAAAGTGGGTTAAGTTGGTTAGAAGGTAACCCCTTGAGGAAGCTACATGGAAGTATAAATAAGAGAGAAAGGCTCTCCCGTTTGGGAAGGTATTATTCATAGAGAAAAGAGAGACAAAAAAAGTGTGGCAGAAAAATCATGACAGGAAAACTGCAACAGAAAAAGTGCGGTAGAAAAATCACGGCAGGAAAAGTGCGATAGAAAAATCGTGACAGGAAAAGTGTGGCAAGAAAATTGCAGTAGAAACATCATGTCAAAAAAAGTGCAGCATAAAAATCGCGGCAGAAAAACTGCCACAGAAAAAATGCGGCAGAAAAATTGCGGCATAAAAATCAGGGTAGCAGATTCGCAGCGGCATAATCGCAGCAACAAAACTGCAGCAGCAAAATGCTATAAGAAGAAAATGGGTAGTTGTACATGTCAAGGATAGGTGGTTGTAGCCACCTTCCATTTGTAGTTAGAGAACATAGGGGGTTGTAGCCAGATAATTGGGGAGTTGGGGATTCCCTTAGGTTGTAGCCTGAAAATAGGGGGTCAAAGCCTCTTTCTAGTTGCAGTTGGAAAACAAAGGAAATTGGTGTTTCCAATGAATGTAATCCTTAAAGACAAATAAGAAAAAATGTTCTTTGGTTTTCTCCCACTTTGGGTTTCCATGTGAAAAATACTGGTGTATTGTGTATGTGTATGATTGTTCATTTGTTCATGGTTTATTTACTCTACACTTATTGGATGATAATGTTATATTGATCATAAAGATAAATAACACTTGCATACTGTGGTTAAAAGGATTAAAAATCTCTATTACTAATTCACCCCCCCTCTTAGTAATCCAACATTCGCCTCATTTGCAAGCATATAGTTGTTATCCATAATTTTGGTCGTCATGATGATGTTATGATTATGGAGAAATCAGGCTCTTCACTAGAACATTTTCCTGAGAAAAGTTACCTTTGTCTCTTTCCAGAAATCATATTTTTGAGAGAGGTTCGTAGGTTGCTTATATACTCACCTGCGAGAATGCATGATTCTTGCAGGCTGCCTTAAGCCAGGGTGCGAGCAGTTCGCACTGTGATGAACTGCTAGGCTGCGAACCCTCTCTAAAGCTAGGAAAAAGATGAAATTCTCGATGTTTCTAGAAGGAATCTTCGAGAAGGATGAGATGGCATTCGAGTGGTTATCCTAGTACTGGATTTCCTGATTCTTTGGGATCATTCTTATCTAAGTAACTAATCCATTCTCTCCTATAAATTGAGGGAATTCTCATGGGAAAAGTTAGATGCAAAGATAGAAAAACTAGAAGCAAACTAGTAAGAGATTGATTGGAGAATTAGTAGAAGATTGTATGAAGGACTGATGCTATAGCAACTAGAGACACCAGCAAGGTCATCATAAGTGGTTGATTTTCTTCATGCATGAGCAAGTGTGTGTGTCAGAGCTAGGGTCATCGAAAGGAGGCTTGCTAACATCAAGGCTCAGGTTGTAAGTTTCACTTTCTATCAATGTAATACAGTAATGTGTCCCTTTCCCATAAAGATGATGTCACTTTATTACATAACTCCTTGATCATATGTATAGATTAGCCATTGAATATATTGATTTTCCTTCACTTCGATTGGTTTGTACTGTTGTGATCCGGACGACACAAGAGCATTGGAGCGAAGCTTGGAACAACAGAGACCCATGAAAGCGTTCATAAGGTATGTTCATGATCCTTACCTCTTAGTTCATTCAATAGGCTAAATCTAGGGAAAGTGTATCATTCTGTCCTACTTTGTTCTAGATCCAGGTGGATCTAGGGAGATCGGTTTGTGTCCGCACTTACGGATTTATCCTGAAACAATAGTCATGCTCCATCTCTCTGAATTGATGGACTAAAGTCCATAGTGAGTCCATAAGCTTGATCAATATTTCAAACATGCAAGCAATGGAAGAATGTTTGAAAGATTGATCAAGATGAGGGACTTTGTTGAGGGGAATGCCCTCTCCTATGACCATTTTCACAGTCCTTTATTTTCCTTTATACACCGGGATGAGGATTTTTGGGACAAAGGAGGCCTTGGGAGGTCTCCTCTACAAGAAAAATGTTGGCACATGCCAGTTTTGGTAAAGAATCAAAGAAGCACCAGAAAATAAGGAGCGCCTCGAAAACAAAAGAAAATTAGCGCACCTGAAAAAGATGAAAATTAGCATCGAGAAAAGAAGTTATAAAGTGGAGAAATTGTTGCGGAGAAGTTTGAAAATGGGCAAACCTAATTTTCTTAGGGTTAGGGTTTTGTAAGGGATTTGCCCCATTTTTTTGTATAAGTAGAATGTATTAGGACTATGAAAATGTGGTTGTGGTTGTTGTTGTGTGAGTTCGAATGTCCCTTAGTTGGATAAGAGGTTTTTGTTGAGAGACTGGTTAGAGGTTCTCAGTCTTGTGGAGACTACCCCAATCCGTGAAGATCAAACGTAATGGTGGAAGAATTGTACAATGCGCAACACTATATCTTGCATGAATATGAATAAAGAGCCAAAGAGACAAATATTTGTGGATGTAGCCCAGGAGGGGGTGAACCACAATATATATGTGTTATGTGTGTATGCATGCAGTCTTTTCGATTATATTTTCTTAATACGTTTTATGATGAGCCTGTTAAAATAGTAAAGGAAATAATATTGTGCACTAAGGATGAACTGATGAACTTTGTAGAACAACACCTAATGGATGCATGTCATAGTTAGCATTTAGATCTAAATCATATGTTGCAGTAGATGAGTATATGTCATTTTTTATATGTTGTTATAATGGTCAATGAAGTTTGTTGGAATAGTTGAGTCATTGGTCTGAGCTAATGTCCTACTAGGGCTAGCTGAATAAATGAGGGTTTGTGAGTTAGTCGATGATTAGATCTGATGCCTCTAAGAGAGATACACATCCCACCCCATGGTTGCAGACATCTGAGACCTACGACCACCCATTGAATCCATCTCGGGTGAGACTGCGTAGTGCACTTTGTGTGATGTGTTTCCTTCTGGTATCCAGAAGGGTTGATGGCCGAAGTGTTGATGGTAATCCTATAGTTAGAACTCAGGTCAGCCCAGGGAAGCCAACAATGGCTTTGTTTTCAGTTGGAACAAAAAATATTAGATCGGGAGTGATGTATCACACAGTATAGGATGAGGGCTTAAGAAATTGAATGTTTGTAGGTTAGAATCCCACGAAAGCGAAGATTGAAAGATGGCTGACAGTTCAGGAACTAGAGTTTTCCCACAAGGATAATAGAAACCCTAGGTTTAATCCAAGACAATACTAGGAGAGATGTATATTCAATGAAATACATGAGAGTTTATTTAGTGAGTTTCCCATGCTATTGTAGGAGTGAATAGCATGGTTGAAATATACCCATCTGACAAATAGAGTTAGTGTCCGCACCTATCGATTTATCCGATAAAAAAATTGGCGACTCCACTGGGGACACTAACTGATAAATCGATAGGTGCAGACGCTAACTAATCTCCCTAGATCCACCTAGATCTAGAACAAAACATACCAGAACATGATGCTTTCCTTAAGTTTTAAATATTGAATTTACTAACTAAAGAGGGATAGGTGACATACCGTTTAAACACTGCTTCCTCTCACCATCGCCATCCTAGCTCCATTCCAACACTAATACAATGTTGATCCTGCAAAAGAATGAAACCAACCAAAGTGATAGTAATAGAATAAAATCAATATAAACCTATGTATGTGATGTAGACCTATCGGCCCTCGGGCCGAGATCCATTCACAGGATCATTCTTTAATCCCTTCGAGCCGGATCGGCTCTTTCGGATTCCCTGCCAGAATCTCCCTTCAAATCGATCCACAGGTCCTTTTCGCAACTCGCAATCTCATGAGTTCGTGAGTCATGACTCCCAACTCTTCCTTCTCAAATCCGCGATACCCGAGATCACGAAATGGGTATAGCTCTTCCTCTGTCAGCTCCTTCCTTACGTGACCGTCGGCTAGGCTAAGCGCTAGCACCTCTCGCCTCTCCCTCTTTCGTGAGTTCAAAGGTTGAACTCTTGTACTCTTATCTCGTGAATCCATGAGACGTGAGAAGTCAACGGAGTATTGACTCCTTCCAATATGTGACGTGTGTCCTCCAGTCTATTTCCCGGACCCACCGTGTGGTTCTGCCACATGTTTCCTCCATGCCTCAGCTCTCGGCACTTTGCGACTTTTGATGTTGAAACCAACTCCTTTCAACCTCCGAACCCCCGAATGCATGAAATGCGATGGGGTTCCTGATCCAATGGTCCTCTAGTGGCCTGGATCCGACGACTATCCTTGCTCCTCGCGATTTCGCGACTTCGCGACTTGGAGCACCCAACTCTTGGGCTCTCACCCTGCAAACCTCCGAGTTCGTGAGATCTCTAGATCTCTGCCACCTATTCTCCTTTGATGGACGGTGATGCAGGAGCATCTCTCCACGTCAGCCATCCATCCAGCCAGCCACGTCAAGCGCACGCATTCAAAGCTGAAGAGAGGCGTCGCCCTCATTTTGATTTAGAATTGAATGTAATTAAATGTTTAAGCTGTTGAGTTGTGAAGCCGTGCCTTTGTGCAGGTTGTAGATAGGTAGGCCTTTAATGTTTGTAAGGCTGAGATATAGATCCGGATAGCAGACTAGACAACCCATTCAATGTAATTGAATAGGATAGGTAGATTTGGAGGGAAGTGCTCGGAGAGCCTCCTCATGTAACAAGGTGAATTGTATCTCATTAGACACAAGTAAGCAGAGAGAAAGAGTCGAGATAGAATCTGTGAGTAGAGAGCATAAGAGAAGGAGCCGAGACCTTGTTACAAGCCGTGCTTAAGAACACCTAGTAAATACAAGCGTTTTCCATATTTAATACAAAGAGCAGTTTTTCCTGCATGACTATGTGTTAAATGAATGTCTGTGAGTGTTCTTTTGTAAGTTGTAGATGTATGTTGTGGGTTTGCATTTGCAGGAGTATGTTTGATTTCAGGTGAAGGTCTTTGAGGTTTGATGCCAGGAGGGCGTGACAGAGTACTGCGGTCTTTGAATACCAGTGCACTGAAGCACTTTTGAATACTGGGGGTTCAGAGAAAGACGTGTTGTGGCACAGAAACTGAAATCAACAACTTGACGAAGACCTATGAGGTTGCTTAACACCTCAGGAGGTATGGTTGTGTAGGAGATACACAATTGCATGCGGAAGCTCCGAGGAGTTTTGTGAAGCTCTGCCAGGTGGGCATTGAGCAGGTGCAAGGAGTGTACAGTGGAAGAACTCTGTTGTGAGTTCTTAAAAAGTCATAATCACTGAGGATTATTGACACTCTACCAGGAGGGCATTGAGTAGGTGTGTAGACAGGCATAGGGAGAAGAGAACTCTTTGAGTTCTGTATTCTGAAGGAAGAGTCCACTGAGGGATCTTCAGAGGGTTGCTGAACACCCTGCAGACTCAGCAAGAGGTTGCTTGAGTAAAGGATACCCAGAAGCACTCAATAATAGGTTGCTTGAGTAGACAGAGAGCCAGCAGGGCATCTAAATTCTCCATCTAAGGGAGAAAGGAAAAAGGACAAGTTTTCCTTGGAGGTCGAATCTACAGGAAAGCTCAGGGTGGATAGCACTTTTTTGTGCATGTAAAAACTTTGCAGAGGGTAGGAGTTGAAGAATCCTTTGAGGGTTCGAAGGGAAGGATAAGCTCAGGAGGACGAGTGATTTTACACACAAATTCGTAACTGGAAGGTGTGTAGAAGCTACAAAATCCTTTGACGGATTCAAAGTACCCAAATCTCAGGAGGGTCAGCGTTTTCATGCGCACGACGAACTCAAATACGAAGAGTTCGTAGGGTAAAACAGGAAAAGGTCAAGGCCTTTGAAAAGCTTGGCAATATTTCCAAGTCTGAGAAGGAAAGCACCAAATCTCGGGAGGAGAAACATCGGCCATTGAATCAGTCGATATAATCTGGACTGTTGGTTTCCATGTCCAAGAGACAACACATGAGAAGTACACAGGAGGAATGATCGTGAGCCGTAGGATCTCACTCAGATACCCTTCAGCTGTTGGATCTGACCGGAGCGACACGAAGGTTAAGTCTTCATGAACAGAGGAGTGAAGTCCCAAAAGGCATCGGGATATCGACATTCGGGATATCGGAGATCTCGAGGACGTGAGTTTGGTCGCTCGACATCAAAAAACTCGAATTAGCGAGATTTGATCTGAGCCATCTGTTTTTGGGAGGATGCGTGTCATGTGATCATCCATTTCGGAGACCCGGGCACAATAGATCGCGAAGAGGATTGTGGGGGCCACGGAGGAGTCAGCGAGTGGACAGGTGGCACGTCATTTCAAAGTTTCGTGGGGTGAAGTCCTGAAACATCTGTATTAGGATTCACGATATTGCAAAGTCCGAAATGCCGATGGAGTGAAGGACCATTGAAGGGTCAAACTCGCGCATGTATTGGAGGATCGACATATCGGGATTCGGGAGTCGGGGAAGCAAGCTACTCAACCTCGCGATCGCCGAAATCGCGATAGAGATAATCCCGATAAGGAGGGGAAAAGGGTCAGCGTTGACTTGTATCGGGTTTCAGGGATTCAAGAACCGAATGCTCGACCATTGGATTCGCGAAGTCCGATCTCCTAAGTGCAAAGAGGGGATCCGACGAGGATTGTTGTGGGTACAGATTTCCCGATAGGGAGATAGAAGAACCGGTTAGAGTTCTTCGGGCCGTGAAAAAAGGAAAGATCCTGTGTGCACGTGGACCTTCCGATCTGCAGGTTGTGAAGGGGCTGCGTCGCCGTCAGTTTGGTATCAAAGCAAGAACTCTGTTTGTATATTTCAAGCAGAAGGAGAAGATGAAGGAAAACAGAGTACCAGAGACTCTATAATGGTTTTTTGCAGGTAGGCAACAATCGGGAAGACAGTCAGCAGGATTGTAGGAGAAGTTGAGACACTCAGAGTGACAGCAGCAGATCTTCCAGGAAGGCAGACAGAGACAACACCATGGATACTGAAGGCCATAGGTATGCTGAAAGGAAAAGCCCAGAGCTGATGAGCATAGCCGAAAGGGGGAAAGAACTTGTCGAAATCAGGGAAAGAATGGAAGAGCTTGAACTACAGATGCAGCTGAATACCAAGCCGAGATGGGTGTATGAATGGCCCATGAAGAAGTCGAAGATAAATTGGCCAATCAAGGAATTGATGGCTAGAAGACAGCATAGGCTGTTGAGAGGATGGTTGAGGCATGCTGAGAACCTCGACGAACCAGAGAAAATTCCAAATTGCCAGGTGGGCAAAGAGTTGAGATCGGCTGAAGATCTCAGGGATTGTCAGGAGGACAACCAAGGAATTTCACATTGCCAGCTGGGCAATGATATGAGGTCGTTGTGGGATCTCGAAGACTGCCGGGAGGGTAGGAGAAGCATCCCATATTGCCAGGTGGGTAGGGATGAGTAGATGAGACTATCTGAGGGTCTCATGAACTTAGAAGTGAGTCGAAATCAGCCGGAGAAGTTGACAGATGATGAAGATTCATGTGGTTTTCCAAGCCATGTGAATGAAGATGATGACAAGTTAAAAACTTTCACCATCCGAGAGGCTGATCTGAGGAGCCTTATAATGATTGGGGGAATTGAGATATTCCTACCACTTGTCCAGTAGGAGGCAGAAATCTGTGTTGCAGATGCAACAACAATAAGGGGATAGCTAGCTGAAACTATCACCGAAGAATTGGAGCAGATATCTGAAGCTGCCCAAGCAGGAGAGGAAAATGAGCATTCTGAGGAGTGTCTCAATGCTTTCAGCCAGGGAGCTGAGGAAGCTGTAGCACTGAAATTGGCAGCAAAAGAGGTAGAAGAGGATGATGAACATTCTGAGGAATGGCTCAATATTTTCAGCCAGGAGACTGAAAAGACTGCAACATGGGAGGTTACAGAAGAATAAGCAAACAACATTAGTTTGGCTGATCTGTATGAGCAGATTGAAGCCCAAGAGAGAAGGGTCAAAGTGCAGGGCGTGCACATCCAACAGGTGAAGTTGGAAGCGGATGAAGAAGGCATGGGAGATCATGATGATCTGCCCATGTGTCGAAATTTCTTGCAGCTGAGGAGACTGCATGAACAGAGCTAGCCATTGGAGCAGCTGGACGAAGTGATCAGCGGGATCAGAGAGCTGATGTTACGGTCAACAGAATCTGCCAGCAAGGAGAAGCTGAGCAGAGAGAAGGAAGCAACAACAACGCAGAAGAAGCAACAACAACAGGAAGATGGAGTGGATGAACAACTCCAAAGGATGATTTGGGATCAAGGAGGATTTCAACATCAAAGATGGGAAGCTCATGAATTTTGTAGCTGAGGAGTATGATGTAGGATCCTCTCTCCACGTCAACCATCCAGCCAGCCAGCCACGTCAAGCACACGCATTCAAAGCTGAAGAGAGGCGTCGCCCTCATTTTGATTTAGAATTGAATGTAATTAAATGTTTAAGCTGTTGAGCTGTGAAGCCGTGCCTTTGTGCAGGTTGTAGATAGGTAGGCCTTTAATGTTTGTAAGGGTGAGATCTAGATCCGGATAGTGGACTAGACAGCCCATTCAATGTAATTGAATAGGGTAGGTAGATTTGGAGGGAAGTGCTCGAAGAGACTCCTCATGTAACAAGGTGAATTGTATCTCATTAGAGAGAAGTAAGCGAAGAGAAAGAGTCGAGATAGAATCTAGGAGTAGAGAGCAGAAGAGAAGGAGCCGAGACCTTGTTACAGGCCGTGCTCAGGAACACCTTGTAAATACAGGCATTTTCCATATTTAATACAAAGAGCAGTTTTTCCTGCATGACTATGTGTTAAATGAATGTCTGTGAGTGTTATTTTGTAAGCTGTAGATGTATGCTGTAAGTTTTCATTTGCAGGAGTATGTTTGATTTCACGTGAAGGTCTTTGAGGTTTCATGCCAGGAGGGCATGACAGAGTAATGTGGTATCTGAATACCAGTGCACTGAAGCACTTCTGAATACTGTGGGTTCATACAAAGACGTGCTGTGGCACAGAAACTGAAATCAACAACTCGATGAAGACCTATGAGGTTGCTGAACACCTCAGGAGGTAAGGTTGTGTAGGAGATACACAATTTCACACAGAAGCTCCAAGGAGTTTTGTGAAGCTCTGCCAGGTGGGCATTGAGCAGGTGCAAGGAGTGTACAGTGGAAGAACTCTACTATGAGTTCTTAAAAAGTCAGAATCACTGAGGATTCTTGACACTCTACCAGGAGGGCATTGAGTAGGTGTGCAGACAGGCATAGGGAGAAGAGAAATCTTTGAGTTCTGTATTCTGAAGGAAGAGTCCACTGAGGGATCTTCATAGGGTTACTGAACACCCTGCAGACTCAACAAGAGGTTGCTTGGGTAAAGGATACCTGGAAGCACTCAACAATAGGTTGCTTGAGTAGACAGAGAGCCACCAGGGCATCTAAATTCTCCATCTGAGGGAGAAAGGAGAAAGGACAAGTTTTCCTTGGAGGTCGAATCTACAGGAAAGCTTAGGGTGGATAGCACTTTTGTGTGCATGTAAAAACTCTGCAGAGGGTAGGAGTTGAAGAATCCTTTGAGGGTTCAAAGGGAAGGATAGGCCCAGGAGGATGAGTGCTTTTATGCACAAAGTCATAACTGCAAGGTGTGGAGAAGCTACAAAATCCTTTGAAAAACTTGGAAATCTTTCCAAGTCTGAGAAGGAAATCACCAAATATTGGGAGGAGCAACATCAGCCATTGAATCAGTCGATATAATATGGACTGTCGGTTTCCATGTCCAGGAGACAACACAGGAGGAATGATCGTGAGCCGTCGGAACCCGTCAGCCGTTGGATTTGACCGGAGGGACGCGAAGGTTAAGTCTTCGTGAACAGAGGAGTGAAGTCCCGAAAGGCATCGGGATATCGGCATTCGGGATATCGGAGATCTCGAGGACGTGAGTTTGGTCGCTCGACATCAGAAAACCTGAATTAGTGAGATTTGATCTGAGCCAACAGTTTGTGGGAGGATGTGTGTCACATGATCATCCATTTCAAAGATCCGGGCACAACAGATTGTGAAGAGGATTGTGGGGGCCATGGAGGAGTCAGCGAGTGGACAGGTGACGCGTCATTTCAGAGTTTCGTGGGGTGAAGTCCTGAAACATCTGTATTAGGATTCGCGATATTGCAAAGTCCGAAACGCCGATGGAGTGAAGGATCGTTGAAGGGTCAAACTCACGTGTTTATCGGAGGATCGACATATCAGGATTCAGGAACCGGGGAAGCAAGCTACTCGACCTCGCGATCGTCGAAATCACGATAGAGATAATCCCGATAAGGAGGGGAAAAGGGTCAGCGTTGACTTGTATCAGGTTTCGGGGATTTGAGAACCGAACGCTCAACCATTAGATTCGCGAAGTCATGAAGTCTGATCTCCTAAGTGCAAAGAGGGGATCCCACGAGGATTGCTGTGGGTGCAGATTTCCCGATAGGGAGATAGAAGAACCGGTTAGAGTTCTTCGGGCCATGAAAAAAGGAAAGATCCTGTGTGCACGTGGACCTTCCGATTTGTGGGTTGTTAAGGGGTTGCATCGCCATCAGACGACTGTGATTCTCTCACGACTTCATGACTCGCGACATTGAAGAACTTCTCTCTCAGACCTTCGATGTCCAAATCCCTGATAGAGAGGATCTCGTGACACATTTCCTCCCAATCGGACGGCTCAGATTCTTTCGTGGTTTCGCGACTTCTGGACTTTCGGGACAAAAGTCTCAACCTCTTATCTTCCGATATGCCAAAATGGTGAAATTCCGACACGTCGTCAACGCAAGTCCCACGATGGAACTTCCCACCTTTTTGGAGTTCTCGGACTTCACGACTTCGTGAATCCTGATGCTAAGCCTTCAACTCTTCAACCCACGAAACCCCGAAATATCGAGTTCCGATGTGCTTCACCGATAACTGGCCCACACAACCCTTTCGCCCCTTCGGGACTTTGCCTTTCGCGACCTCGCAAATCTTGAGGCAAGGATTTAAGTTCTCCAACTCTTGAAACCCCGAAATGAGATTTCGTGAGTGATCCAATGGCCCTTGTTGGTTCCAATCCTATGGCCCGATTTCTCCTGAGCTGGCATGTAGAGAAAAACAAAATACCCACCATAACTTTCTTGCTCCTTTGGAAGATCTGATGGCTTCCGGGACTTCCTGAATCCTCCATGGAGGATTCGGATCATCCAATTCCTCCTTGACGATTCCTGCGAAATGAACAAAGTGTTCCTTCATGAAACTTATCCACCGGCAAACAATGTCGCTGTGCCTCCTTCCGACACTTCAAGGCACTAACTCTTCCTAGCTTTTACCACAAACTTCAAGTCTTCAAAAAGACTCCTGCATGCACTCCTTGCGGCAATTATTCAAATACTTCCAAGTATTTGAACCTCTTCGATTCTGCGCACTCTCTGCGACAGTAGTCTTTCAACAGTTTCGTTCAGGTTGCAAATACTGAGACTTCACTCAGCCAACACACACTTTGCACGGATCTTGTGCTTAACTTACACTTCTTCGAGAATGATAATAGTGTTATCTCTCTTGAGCTTCCAGAGACGAACTCTGACTTCTGTCAACGCACACCTTGCGGACAATTTCACTGCACTCCTTGCAGGAAAACTCTTGCTCAGACAGAGAAACAATTGAAACTCATTCCTTACTCTCCCTCTCTTCATATTTCAGACATTTAATATGAAATCAAGCATTCACGCATCAAAGAAAATGCATAACAGAGAGTAAACAAGAATGTATCAATCAGCATGTACAAACACATAAATCAATTGGACACCATGAGTCTGAACTAAAGATATTTGTATTAATCCAGAACTTCTGTACATGGGTTTTTACTCTACACAGCTCTCTGCTTGTGCTCTCCTATTCTCTCTTGATTGATTATGTTGCTAATGTTACAATGATACAAGTGAGGGTGTCTATATCTGTTTTCCCTCCAGTTCCTAAAACTATCTAATCTAAGAATTCAAAGCTACCTACTTACATTTACTAGCATAAATGCCTCTTAGTCCTTCAGACGAGAGTGGGATGCTCAAGGTCTGATTACAATCAAGAAGTATGCCCTTTCTTAACTATTACATTTAAGTTTGGTGCATCCAACCTCAAAATATTTCAAACAATTTATCATGTGCCAAAATGCGTTGGCACTTGCCCCACGCTCGCTTGTTGTTGGCGATGCTCTTGCATCAATATGTGATCAAGGAATCATACAATAAAACACAACAAGCTTTATAGGAAAGAATCATATTACT